>CALNVZ010000218.1:57725-76962 GCA_940671915.1 Paracentrotus lividus | reverse complement strand
ATCCAAAATAGCAAGCCCAACCCAACCTGCCAGCCAATTACACGTCCAATCAGCGATCATGGCCTTATCAAGCCCCGTCCACTAATGTCTAGAAGATTTCTTGACATTTCCTCCCCTCAATCCATATGCCAGTCTTTCATGACGTACAAGAGACCAACAAAGTCCAACATCGTCGAGGAGGGGGGTGGTGGAGGGAAAAATGCTTCTCGAACCGGAGTCCATGATAAGAATGATTTTATTTATACAATAGCTCCACAATTGCAAGTTTCATGTCTAGGTGGAAAGTATTTCACAACTCTATCTCAAAGAATGTACAAACGACCCGCGCTGTGATATACCGACATTGGCGCGTTGACATTTTATGTATATTACGCGACCCTTATTAGCGGCAAATTGTAAAAACTCGACTGCTAGTTTTTGTACTTCTTCATAATTGTTCTTAATTCTTGTATTGTCAACTATAAACGTTTATGGAGATTACAATTTCAATACCAGTGTTGCCTTTTCTCATCTTTTTATGTCTCCGTTCGAGATATTTCTTGATTCAACATGACACCAATTATAATATAATATCATTCCACAAAGAGTAATACGAAGTTCGGTTATATAATTATATATGGACAATAATTGTATCATATGTAGTTATTTTTACCATTTCAACGAGACTATTCAACTCATATATATATATAAAACATTTCCAAAGTTACGTGATTATATCGTTAGAGGGCGACAGGCTGTGTTTCAGTGTTACAAGCCAATACAAACAGTAAAGGTCACGTGTCAGCCCTCTGATAAGTATGGTAGAGGGCAAGCTGGGGGACGGTGTCCACAGTTGGCCAGTTTCTGGGCTATGTTCCCATACCAATCTGGCAATCACAGCTGTCCCACCGTCAATTCATGGCGCTCTTGGCCATTTTTCCCTGATTGATTTGGAAATGAGTATAATACCTGATCAGAAGTAAGAAAAATCCCCAATCCCCATAAACCATTTTTTTTTTTTTTTTTTTTTTTTTTGCCTTGCTTTGCCTGCCTGCCTCGCCTTGCCAACTATCCTCACTCCAACCGACATGCCCTCAGTTAATAATCCAAGCAATCATATTTGTTTGTGTTCTGGTGCTTCATTATAAAGATATTCAATTCGACAAGGACAATTAAGCTCCAGTGTATATAGATTTACTGCAACATAATCACATACTCCATTTCTACTCAATTAATCTCAATTCATTCCTCATCATTTCCATAAAACGTTTAAAGCCATTTTTTTGTTTTTTTTTTTTTTTTCGACGTGTTGCTTTGCAAGCAACTTAGACCTTGGATGTTTCTTCTCATTCATCAGTTCCGACCACCAACGATGATCCATGGTCTTGTCAAGCACAACAGTTTAACAAGCCAAAATATCTTGATAACAAGAACCCACAGTTTCAAGCTCAATTATAACAACCGATAAACATATTGGCTTCAATCCGAAATATACCAACCATCATGTCAACCGAAGCAAACAATTCATATCTATAATCGAGCCAATCAAAAATACTATTTCGGGCAACAATTCGTGATTATATCTTTTCACAAGCAGATAGAATAACAATAACTTACTATCTGACCTTATGATATTTCATTTTTGATAGTCTAGCAAATACTATTCTGGTGGATCAGTTATATAAACGCTCGTGTCATAGCACATTATTAAAATAATGATTCGTGAATATATGATATCCTTCTCTGTCATGATTCAGTCAATATTACTGCCTTACATAAAGGCGGCCTATTTCATTAATATTCGGTAAATATGGGTATTATCATTAAACCCTATATGAAGGCGCCATGTCAGTGTATAGATAATTTACGGAGGCACGAAAACCCCCAGAATTTTGGAGGGAAGTGGGGGACAGCCAAGGGTGATGGACGGGCGCCCTCCCTGTCTTGCAGCAAACAAATCGATAACGAATGGAGCTCACTATTTTCATCTGGCTATAACCGGGTGCTATTGCATTTTAACAATTATGTGCCATATATCGGATTTCGCGCTTGTGTTTCTATGTCAATACTTCTTCTACGTTTTATTCAACAGTATAATTAGTACCCAAATGAGCATTATAAACGTTTAAATTCTGTATATATGTTTATCAACAATCTTCGTCTACAGTAGATCATTTATCTTCCTACTGCTTCTGACTGTGACAGATCAACCGGCCTGTAATATCTGAGACGTAGCCAGCACTGTCAAGGATCATCAGTAATATAGTGCGAAATTAAAGTAATTGCCATTGTCATTATTCCATCTGGATATCAAATACTGATTCCTTTCTTCCAACTATCTGTATTTCCATGCACAATGAATGCAGCTCACTAATCGAAATCACTCCAATATAGGTTTCAGACATGCAAAACACAGACGGAATGGGGAAAATCGCATCACAATATGGAGTCATCACAAACGTGGAATGAATATCCATCGGATATCTCACTCTAAGTGATATAAATAGATTTATATGCTTGACATGGTCGTTTCTATACTGCTTCATGGGAATCTCCGCATCTGCTATTAAGCCAGCCGCAGGTCGGCGGTTTTATGGCAGATTTTCGGAGATTCCGAGAGCGTCTAGAACGGGGACCCAGCTGTCCCGAATAAAGCAGTCATATATATTTATTATGCGAATCTTAAACAACAAACATGGCTAATTTTGACGCTAGAACTAAGTCTAGATGAAGTCTACGATTAGATTCTAAATACGTTTAGATCTAGCTGCCTAGACATGTCATGAAGTAATCAGTTCGAGCTCTGGCTTCTGCAGGCCACAATGCATGCCGCACATGCAAGGCAACACATTGCATTTACTTACAACTAACTGCAAAATGCCGGAGACCCCATTAGTACCTCTAAACGCTTGTAATTAGACACATCGTATCGGATTCGGCTTACGCTCAACTTAGAAATCTGGGATCGTTCTAGCGACGAAGAATTTGTCTACGCTGCGCGCACTCGCTTGACGCACAAGCGCGGAGTTGTCTAAAATTATCGACCAAATTCGCGCCGCCAAAATTATGGTATCGAGTTAAAGCGCATCGCAGCAGCCTTGCACGTAAACAAATGGGGATCGCACTATTGCCTATGGCAAAAGTACTAAAATGTTCTTTGACCGGAAAACGGGAAAAATGGTCTATGCGGCCATGGTCGATTATGCTGCCACTTTAACAATAGAAGCAGGATTATTAAAGTATTTTAAATGAGTATTTAACATGTATGGGTGCCGGTGACCGGTTGTATATCTCATTGTGACAGCAATTCATTTGGAACAGGAGGGTCGTTCCAATGTGACGGAAGCTCTGAAAAAAAAAAAAAAAAAAAAATCTTCGTTCAACTTGTAGGTAACCTGCATCGCCAAGGGTGAGTATCGCCGAAGACCAAGTCTATACGCATCCCGGTCCTGCAACAAAAAAAGGACGAAGAACTACGAGTAACTTGTCAGAGTATATATTACTCATTTAACAATACAACACATTGTCATGGTTTCTTAACATCGTTTCATGATTCAATTGTTCATTTCATTCAGAGGTTATTATGCAACTACTTTCACACCCGTCCGATTCTTTACCTAGTGATAATTGAAGTGTGCTCATATTAATCAGCATTCTGTTGGCCCCCCAAAACCGTCATGAGCATAGATTGCTTTATGCATATTACGTGCATTAACACAATGGTTGATAGCCTCCTCAAGAAAACATAATCAAAGAACCACAATTCTCTCTTCAGTTAACAGTATTCGTTAAAATATTATATAACAGAACTTATTCTGCAAACAATCTTACGGATTTCTTCAAGTGTTAACCATAGAAACGATGATGCTTGTTTCTTTTCCGTCCATCAGTAAAATATAAAGAAAAAAGTTTAAGTATAGCACATTCAAAATAACGGGATTGCCAATTTTGTGGTGATACAACACCTCACCGCTGCCTTTCCTTCGTTCAACCTCAACTGCCATTCAATATAAATCAGAGGCAAAATTAGCTTTATCGCTACGTATTGACAATCGTACATATCCTTGCATTTCAATGGTTCCACGTCGGAATTTTATTCACCAGTTTCGCATTCTTTAGGTCGACCGAACCGGGCAGCATACATGCCCAACCTGCCTCATATTAATTAAGCAATGATCATATAGGCCTATCTCGTCAATTTACTCTCAGTAGCATTTGCCCCTAACATGCATCCATGGTATGCCCCAATTATTGTCTTTATCTAGACATGGCTATTTTCATTTTTATTTCATTTCAATTTTACAGGTTATAGCTGTAAACAACCATTATTTTAAGAGGGTCTAGACCCCTCTATATTCAATCAATGTTCCGGAATCTGCACCTCACCTGTCATAATTTATGCAGCATGAACCATGGATAGACATCGCATTTGGCTTGTCTAGGGTGTCTTTGCTCTGGCCTAGATTATGGCAAACCCGGCTCCTCCCTTGCCGCATTGCTTGGGGGTTATACTAGTTGGTTTCCGCTTCTATGCTGTCGCCTGTCGGGCATGAGCTCCTGTCCATCCATCCCTGCTCCGATCTTGCCACTCTCTGCCAGCGGTCCAACGCAACCGGCCATTTATGCTTCAATTTCCGGTCTACCACAGCGCTAATCACTTCTCCATCAAATCCAGTGATTATGTGCCTAAAATCTTTCAAGGACTTATTTCACCGGGTATATCCATTGACGTAGACAGCAAAACCTAAATCTATCTCATGAAGTATTAATCGTCTGTCAGCCGCAGATATGAAGTAAAATACAATATCCAGATATGATAGGATGGAGTTTAGCAGATTATACAAATTAGCGTCAGATATCCCCCAAAGCAGACAATTAATCCAAAAATTATATCCACTGCAGGCTGCCCGAGACAAAAAACCATTGGCTTCTCAACGGAGTCATGATAAGAATGTTTTATTCATACAATAGCTCCACAAAAAAAAAAAAAAAAAATTTGCAGTTCATGTCTACGCGTGGAAGTATTTCACACTCTATCTCAAAGAATGTACAAACGACCCGCGTTTCTGTGATAATTTACCGACATTTGGCGCGTTTTTGACATATTTATGTATGATTACGCACCCTTTAATTAGCCGGCAATTTTAAACAATCGACTACCTAGTTATTGTACTCTCTCATAATTGTCTTTATTTTGTTATGTCAAACAATAATAACGTATTAGTTAACACTATTAAGCGTTTGCAAACACCAAGGTGGATATATTATTAAGCGCCATATGAAAAATTATTATTATTATCAGGACAACTCAATTTGAGTCTCTAGTAGTTCTAGCTCAATATATTAAAATTTTTATATTAATTCTTTTTCTCGTTGTTGTTGTTTGGGGATGTTACTATAGATTTTTATTTTGAGTAAACTATAGAGACTCAATTGAGATTGTCCTGATAATATAATAATTATTTCATATGGCGCTTAATTAAATATTCCACTTGGGTTTGCAAGCGCTTATAGTGTTATAAACGTTTTATTGTTTGACAATAAACAATAAAGACTTATGAGAGGTACAATTAACTAGGTCAGTCAGTGTTTATGTTGCGGCTAATTAAAGCGCGTTATATAAATATGTAAAGCGATGTCGGTAATTACAGACGGGGTCGTTTTGTACATTCTTGAGATAGAGTGTGAATACTTTCCCGCGTAGACTGATTGCAATTGTGGAGCTATTGTATGAAATATCATTCTTATATGATTTCGTTCGAGAAGCAATGTTTTTTCCTCGGCAGCTGCAGTGGTTAATGTTTGTTGATTATTTCTGTTGGGGATTCTGACGCTATTTGTTATTCTGTCTAATCTTTCTACTGGATATTGTATTTGTATTTCATACTGCGGTGAGCGATTTAATATTTGAGGTTTTATTGTGTCTATCGTTCAGTGGTTATCCGGTGATATATAAGTTTGAGTTTTGTGCACATTATCATGATTTGGTGGAGAGTGATAGCTGTGTACCGGAATTTGAAGGCATAATGGCGTGTCGTTGGCGTGGCAGAGGTGGACAAGTCGAGCAGGGGATGGAAATGGACGATTGGAGTCATGCCGACATGCGAAGCATTAGAAGAGGGAAACCACTAGTATACCCAGCAATGCGGGAAGGAGGAGCGGATGCCATATCTAGGCCAGAGCATATGCACCCTAGGACCAGCCATTGGATGTCTATCCATGGTTATGTCTCATTTATTGAAGATGGTTGCCACGATTCCGGACATGATTGATATGAGGGGTCTAGACCTCTGTAGAAATTATTGGTTTACAGGCTATAACTGTATTGAAATTGAAATAAAATGAAATAGCCATGTCTAGTATAAAAGACAATATTTGGGGAATTACCATGGATGCATTGTTAGAGGGAAATGGCCTAACTTGAGTGTAATTGACGAGTAGGCCCTATATGATCACTTGTTATTATATGAGGGTTGGGCAGCTGTATGCTGCCGGTTTCGGTCGGGACCTGAATGCGAACGGTGAATAAAATTCCCGACGTGGAACAATTGAAAATGCGAAGGATATTGTAGATTTGATCAATACGTAGGCTGTATTAAGAGGCTATTTTGCCTCCTGATTTATATGATGCAGATTGAGGTTGACGAGAGAGGCGCGGTGAGGTGTTGTTATCACCAAAATTGGGATCCGCTGTAGATATTTTGAATGTGTGCTTTACTTTAAACCTTTTTTTCTATATTATTTACTGATGGACGGAAATGAACAAGCAATAATCGTTTCTATGGTTACCTTGAAGAAATCCGTAAGATTGTTGCAGAATATGTTCTGTTATATGAATATTTTAACGGAATACGTTAACTGAAGAGAGAATTTGTGGTTTTTTGATTATTTGTTTTCTGTAGTGAGGCTAACCATTGGTGTTATTGCAGTATTGCATAAGCAATCTTGTCTATGACTGGTTTTGGGGGAGGCTCAAAAGATATGCTTGATTAATTGAGCACACTTCATTACACGAGCGTAAAGAATGCCGGGACGGGTGTGGAAATGTAAGTTGCATAATAACTCGAAATGAGATGAACATTGAAATCATGAACGGATGTTAAGATAATCTTATGACAATGGGTTGTATGATTAATATGAGTAATATTTATATCTTGGACAAGTTTATTTCGTAGGTTCTCGTCTTTTGTTGCAGGGACGGTGATGCGGGATATTAGACTTGGCTTGGGGATAGTCACCTTGGCGAGACAGGTTACTACTAGTTGGAGCGAAGTTGTCAGAGCATTCGGTTCACCATTGAACGACTCTGTTGATTTGATGCGTGTCACAATGATATGAAAACAACCCGGTTCAACCCGGCTCGCATTTAATGTTATTACTTCATTTTTAAGATCTTTAATAATCTGTCTTCTGATGGTTGGAAAAGTGCAGTCATATCTGACCTTATTGGCCGCATAGACATTTTTCCGGTTTTACCGGTCAATGAAACATTTTACATACTTTTTTGCCATGGATAGTGCGCCCATTTGTTTAGTGCAGCTGCTGGCATGCGCTTTACCTTCAGCTCCATAATTGGGCGCGGATTTGGTCGATAATTTTAGACAACTCCGCTGTTGGCGTCAACGCGCGTGCGCTCAGCGTAGACAAATTCTTTTTCGTCGCAGCTAGAACGAGCCCAGTTTGTTGAGCGTTAAGCCTGAATTTCCGATTGACGATGTGATCTAATTACAGCGATTTTAGAGGTACTATCTGGGGGTTGCTTCTCGCATTTTGCAGTTAGTTGTAAGTAGAATGCAAATGTGTTTGCTGTAGGCAGTTGGCGAGCATGCATTGTGGCTGCAGAGCCAGAGGCTCGAACTGATAACTTTCATGACATGTTCTGGTAGCTAGATCTAACGTTATTTTAGAATTAGATCGTAGACTTCACTTAGATTAGTTCTAGGCAAATTAGACATTTTGTTGTTTTTAGTTCGCATATAAAATTATTGATGCTTTTATTTCGACGCACGTTTAGGACTGCTTCTGGAATCTGCGAATCTGCCATAACCGCGACCTGCAGGTTTGGGTATAGCAGATGCGGAGATTCCCTTGAGCAGTATAGAAACGACATTGTCCCTCAGCAGTCAATATATTATATTTATAGTCACTTAGAGGAGATAGTCGATGATATTTCATCACGTTTTGTGATGGACGCCTATGTTATCGATTTCCATTCCGTTTACGTTTTGATGTCTGACCTAATAATTGGAGGATTCGATTAGTTGCTGATTACATTGTGCATGGAATATCAGATAGTTGGAAGAAAGGAATCAGTATTTGAATGCCATGATGAATGGATGACATAGCCTATTACTTTAATTCCACTTATATTATCTGATGATCTTTGGACAGTGTGGATACGTCTCAGATAATGTTGACAGGCCTGGAATTGATCTTGTCACAGTCAGAAGCTAGGAAGATAATTTGATCTACTGTCGGACGTGATGTTTTGTAAGACAATAATCCATGATATTTAACTGTAATGGCTCTTTGGTTAAGCTAATGTATAGTGTTGAAGTACTGGATGAGAGTTTTGATAGATAATCCACAATGCGGGA
This sequence comes from Paracentrotus lividus, assembly GCA_940671915.1. NCBI lineage: Eukaryota > Metazoa > Echinodermata > Echinoidea > Camarodonta > Echinidae > Paracentrotus > Paracentrotus lividus. The sequence goes on along the minus strand of CALNVZ010000218.1, from coordinate 68,386 downwards.
ATCTCGAGTATTTATGGCACAAATTGCTTAAAATGCAAAGGACCCGTATATAAAGCGATTGGAAACATAGATTTGAGCTCCCCATCGGTTATCGATTTGTTGCTGAAGGAGCAGGGAGGGGCCCCCGCCATCACCTTGGCTGTGCCCACGTTTTCCTTCAATCTGGGGTTTATTTTCGTGGCCCCGTAATTAGTAGTATCTATACATTGACAGGTGTTGGGCGCCTTGCAATTTAAAGGGGTTTTGATAATGACCCCTAGTTTAGCCGAATATTAAGGGAAAGAAGGCCGCTTATGGTAATTGTCTATTGATGATATTGACTTGAATGTAATGACAGGAAGAATGGGGAGTATTTTATATCACGGATATTGATATTTTATGGATATTTGGTTTGGCTTGAGTGGGCACGATGTTGTTTTTTATATATATTACTGATTTTTCAAGCCAGATATGTGGTATTTGCTAGGACTGATCAAAAGTTGACATTCAAAGGTACAGATAGTAGAGTTATTTGTTTGTTCCTATCTGCTTTGTGCAAATCAAAGATAAATACGGAATTGTTGCCCAAATAATGTATTTTTGATTGGGCTCGATTTAGATTGGATAAATTTGCGTTTGCTTCGGTTGACATGATGGTTGGTTATTTTCGGATTGAAGCAATATATGTGTATTATCGCGTTTGGTTATTTTATTGTAGGTGCTTGGTTATGTGGACTTGATGGTTTGGTTGGGCTGTTATGACATTTGATAGTTTGTTGGCTGTAACGACTTGGTTTGGTTGGTTGGGGGACATTGAATGGATGATGTGGGTTTGGTTGGACTTGAATTGATGATGGGAATAGAAGAGCATCCAAGGGGTTTTAAGTTGCTTGCAAGCAACACTCGAAAAAAAAAAAAAAAAAAAAAAAAGAAAAAAAAAAAAATTGCTTTAAACTTTATGGAATGGATGAGGAAATGGGATTGAGTTACATTGAGAAAGAAATGGAGTAATTTTGGTGATTATGTTGCAGTAATATTTTACTATGACACTGAAGCTTTATTGTTCCTTGTCGTTGAATTACTTAAATTGAAGCAAGAACAGAATCAAATATTGATTGTGCTTGGATTTTTTAAAACTGAGGGGGATGTTCGTTGGATTGAGATAGTTTGGAAGGCGAGGCAAGGCAGGCAAAGCAAGGAAAAAAAAAAAAAAAAAAAAAAAAAAATGGTTTTATGGGGATTTTGGGATTTTTCTTTTACTTCTGTCAGGTTTATACTCATTTCCAAATGCTCCAGTGTGGAAAATGGCAAGAGCGCCATTAATTGACGGTAGGGACAGGCTGTGATTGCCTTGATCTTGTGTATATGGACCAATTAGCCAGGAAACTGGGCATACTGGGTGGGAGCACGTCCCAGCTTGGCCTTCTACCATACCTTTAATGCTAGAGGGCCTGACACGTGACCTGTTGTCCCTGGTTTTGTTATTTGGCTTTAACCACTTGAAACACAGACCTGTCGCCTCTAACGATTTTAATCACGTTAACTTTGGAAATGTTTTATATATATTTATATTGAGTTTGAAATTAGTTCGGTTTGAAGATGGAAAATAATTACATGTATGATACATTATGTCATATATATATTATATTATACGACTTGTATTACGTCTTGTGGCATGTATTAAATATTGATTATTGGTGTCATGTTGGAAATTCATGAATATCTGCGGAGATAAAAAGATGAGAAAAGGCACCCTTGTATGAAATTGTAATCTTCTCATATTAGTTTATTGATTGTTTGACAATAACAAGAATAAGCATTATGAGAGGTACAATTAACTAGTCGAGTCGGTTGTTTACAAATTTGCGCTAATTAAAGGTCGGGTAATATACATAATATGTTCAAAACGCGCCATGTCGGTAAATATTCACAGACGCGGTCTTTGTACATTCCTTTAGAGATTAGAGTGTGAAATACTTTCCCACGCGTAGACATGAACTTGCAATGTGGAAGCTATTGTATGAAATAAATCATTCTTATCATGGATCCGTCGAGAGCAATTTTTTTCCTCACCCACCCCTCCATTCTCGACGATTGTTGGAACTTTGTTGGTCCTCTTGAAGTCATGAAAGATGGGCGATATGATTGGAGGGGAGGGAAGTTGTCAAAATTTGCTATTGCATTAGTGGAGGAGGGGTGATAAGGACATTGGACGTTTGATGGGAGTGTTTGCTGGATGGTTGGTTGGGCTTGCTTTATTTTGGATGGATCCGTTGGCTCGTTACCATGATTGTGGCGCTCGGTGGGCTTGTATACTTGGCTGTTGGTTGGGCTTAGGTATTGACGTTGATGGTTGTTGGCGTGTAAAGACATGGTTGATTGTCTGTCATAATTCACTTTTTGGTTGGCTGGGCTTGATTTTGTCATGGATAGTGGTAGGCTATTTATCAATGGATTGTTTTTGTGCTTCCTATAGTTCATGGATGTTGGTTGGCTTGGCTAATGGACAGACTATGGACTTGGTTCAACATATTTTATACTTATTGAGTTTGTTAACTTGGGGTTTCGCGGATTGTCGGTTATTGCTTGTTTAATTCAATGAATGTGATTTTAACACATGATTATGCTGGATAAGTCGATTGGTTGATATGGTATTAGGATGATTTTAGACTTGCTATTATGTTGGGTTGGTTGGCTTGTAATGACAAGACTATTGGACGTGTTCAAAATATATTCTTATTTAAAGTTGGTGTACTTAGTTTCACATTGTAGTTTTTTATTGTAATAGCAATTGATTGATTTTAACATTGATTTATTGACATTAAGGTGTCGGTTGGGCTTGATATAGTTAAGGAGGCGGTTTTAGAATTTGCTATTGTCATGGTTGGTTGGTTGGGGCTTGGTGGGACAAGACATTGGACTTGTTTAAACATATTTTATACTTTTAGTTTGTTAACTTGGTTTGGTGTCGGTATTCTTGTATTAACAATGATTGATTTAAATTGTTTTATGTACATGGATAGTCGGTTGGGTCTGATATGGAAGGATGAGTTGTTAGACTTGTATTTGTCATGTTGGTCTGGTTGGGCTTGGTAATTGGACAGACTATTGGACCGTATTAAACATATTTTATACTCTAGTTTGTTACTTGGGTTCGGAATTGTCGGTATTCTTGTTAAGAACATATCATTGATTTTAAACATTGGGTTATTGCGTGGATAGTTGGTTGGGGTTGATAACTGTTAAGGATGGTTTTTCCATTGGTATTGTCAATTGTTTGGTTGGTTGGGCCTGGTAATGGACAGAATATTGGACTTAGTTTAAACATATTTTATACTTATTCGAGTTTGTAACTTTGGGGTTTAGATTGTCGGTTTATTCTTATTATAACAATTTGTTGATTTATAACAATCGATTTTGTTCATGGGTAGTTGATGTATTTCATTAATGTTAAGGATGGTTTCTCGACTGGCTATGTATTGGTTGGTTGGTTGGCTTGGTTAATGGACAAGCATATTGGATTGTTTAAACATATTTTATACTTATTTAGTTTTTACGTTGGTTCCATATGTGTTATTTTGTTAATGCTAATTCGATTAATTTGTACATTCATTATTTGACATGGATAATGGCTTGAGATTTTATGGATGTTTTTCTAGCTTGTGATTTGATCTTGGAATGGTTGGTTGGGTTCGGTATGCGTCAAGATTATTGGCTTGTTTGGTCACATTTTACTATTTAAGCTCGTAACTTAATTTTAGATTGTCGTGTAATTTGTAACTTGAATTGCAGTTTGTTAACTTGAGTTTAAGACTTGCGGTTATTTGTATAACACTTGGTATTACATCTGGTTTGCTTGTCGATTTTCTTGACGCTTATGTATGGTATGGGTTGGGCGTGATGGAAAGAATGGACCGATTTTCAACATTTATTACTTATTCTAAGTTTGTTAACTTGTTTCAGCATGTCGTTATTCTTGTTTAATAACAATGATTGTATTTTAGACATTGATTATTGCATGGATATCGTGGGCTTATGATGGTTAAGGATGCTTTTTTAGACTTGTTATTGTCTTGGTGTGTTGGTTGGGCTGCGTAATGGAAGAAATTGGCTTTTCAGAACCATATTTATACTTATTTAAGTTGTTAATTGGATTCTAGATTGTCGTTTATTCTTGTTAATGACAATTGGATGATTTACATCTGGATTGATTGAAACTGGAGTTGTGGTTTAATGTGGATGGTCTCTCTATTTCGATTGGTGGTTGGTTGGGCTTGGATAATGGATCACGATTTTTTTTAACGATACTTTTATACTTAATTCATAGTTTTGTTGAACTTGTTTCACATTGTCTTATTTCTTGTCTAATAGACAATTTGTGGTTTTTGACATTGGGTTTGATATGTGATACGATGGTTAGTTCTTTGACGTTTGGCTTGCTATTGTCATTGGTTGGTTGGTTGGGCTTGGATAATGGCAAGAAAATTGGAGCTTGTTCGTAACATTTTATACTATTTAGGTTGTTAACTTGTTTCTAGATGTATCGTTTATTTCTGTTTAATGACAATTGATTGGAGTTTTTAACATGTTTATTGACATGGATATTGTTGGGTTTGATAATGTTAGGATGTTTTCGGGCTATTGTCATTGGTTGGTTGGTTGGGCTTTGGTAATGGACCAGTGTTGGTTCTGTTTTAACATATTATTATTCAAAGTTTTTTTAACTTGGTTGATTGCGGTTTCTGTCTAACAATTGGTTGAATTAAATATGGGTTTGTACTGTTACGGATGGTTTTCTGACTGGCTATGTCATGGTTGGTTGGGTTGGTTGGTAATGGACAAGAATTGGACTTGTTTAAATATTATACTTATTAAGTTTGTTAACTTGGTTTCACATGTCGTTTATTTCTTGTTAATGACAATTGATGTTTTTGACATTGATTGACATTGGTAATGGGCTTGAGAGTTATGGATGTTTTAGGCTGCTATGATTGGTGTGTTGGTTGATTCGATAATTGGGTGAAGATTATGGCTTGTTCGGTAAATTTATACTTTAGCTTGTTAATTAATTTTAGATTGTGTTTCTTGTTTAATAAACTTGATTGAGTTTTACACTGATTATTGACACATGGATATTGGTGGGCTCTCTATTGACTTGGATGGTTGGTTGGCTTGATAATTGACACGATATTCACAATTTACTTATTGAAGTTTATTAATTGATTTCGATTCTTGATCATCTTGGGAATAACATTGTCAGTTATTATGTTTCTTGAAATGAATTCTTTACAATTTGGAGGTTGTAGGATTTTTTCTTTTACTTCTGCTCAGTATTATATCATTTCCCAAATGTCCAGGGGAAAAATGGCCAGAGCGCATGAATTGACGGTGGGGACAGGCTGTGATTTGCGATCTTTGTATATGGAACATAGCCCAGGAAAACTGGGCATACTGGGTGGAGCACCGTCCCAGGCTTGGCCCTCTTACCCATACCTATGCTGAGGGCCCTGGACACGTGACCTGTGTCCCTGGGTTTTTGTATTTGGTTTGTAACCACTGAACACAGCTGTCGCCCTTACGGATTATAATCACGTACTTTGGAATGTTTTATCATATATTTTATTGAGTTGAATAGTTCGTTTGAATGGTAAATAATTAATGTATATACATTTTGCCATTATTTATATTAGCGAACTTGTATTACGTTTTGTGGCATGATATTAAATATTATTAATTGTGCAGTTGAAATCATGAAATATCTTCGACGGAGAATAAAAGATGAGAAAAGGCAACCCTTGTATGAAATTGTTATCTTTCATTAATTATACCGGCTTAGCTAGGCTACCCGAAGGTAGCTCACAGCATTTAAGGTAATAATGCTTTCAAATATATGGTTAATAGATTAAGCACGATATGGTTATGTGAAAACGAACTTATTGTATTGCTTTAGTATGATGTGTATCAAATAGCTTGACATCTATATATAATATATTTAATATTAATTATGCATGCCTGTTTGGAGTCTCAGGTAAGTCCCAGACCGTAGCGATACGTTTCGAACTAGAAGCGTATAGGGCCTGGTTTGTACAGTGTGTTTAAAAAAAAAAAAAAATAGTTATAATAAGACAATAATAACAAAGATAAACACAAAATAATATAAATAAAGAAACGAAGAGAGAAATACATAAAAAAACAGATAAAAATTAAAAAAGATAAAATCAAAATAAAATATATAAAATATAGAACCACCAGTATAACGAAATATACCTGCAGAAAATAAATAAATGAAAACAAGATATAATACGTAATAATAATTAGAATAAATAAATTATACTTTCTGATTTTTTTATTTTTAAATATTATATATATTTTTCGACTTCTCACATGAAAGTCACAAGAAGATAAGTGATGGAATGTAAATAAAGTCATTTTAAAATATTTTGGTCTGTTTCTTCTCTTCTCTCCTTCTTTTTCCTCCCCACTTTCTTTTTTTTTCTTCCCCTCTTACAATATATTTCTTATTTATTATCTTTTTATCCACTTGATGTAAAAATACAATATGTATATACATGTATACATAACAACATTTACTCATACCTGCATTTAGGGTATAATCAAAAGAAGAAAAAAAAAAGGAAAAAATCTATATCCTTTTATATACAATCAGCTGTTTTTAAAAAGTTCAAAAGGCTTCATGATTTTCTTTTTACGTTAAGGATTCGCTTAAGCGTCAAATCATTATACAAACATTTATTTCTTTACACAAGATCCGCTTGTATTACTATATTTTTACATGTCAGAGAATATGGTAACTGTCTCTAGCTCTTGCAAAATTGCAAAGGCCAGTTTCCATGTTTTTTCGGAAAAGTATAGTTAATTTGATGGTTACAATTCCTATCTAATTCGATGTATTGTTTTTTCACTCTCTTGTTTGTTACAGAGATGATAAAAAGGGTCCGGTGCTTTGTATTAAATAGTGCTTCCTTTCTCAGAGACTTCCCAATGCATTATTCTCCACTTTGCTTTTAGCTTGTGGAGTATGACAGAGCGGAGCTCATTTTTGACAAATGTGATACATGTCAATGTAGCATGAGATTGATCCTGTTTTTGCTATTGCATCAACAGGATTCATTTCCGCTTACGCACAATGGGACGGGACCCATTCGAGGATATATTAATTCCGATCTTGTTTCAAATTAGTAATCTTATGTATGATTATCATGGAATAGTACTGAAACTTTCTATTAGTCTATTGCTGTAGTGAAGAAAGAGAGTCAGACATATCAATACTGGGTTCTGGGCTTATTAATTAATACCCCTCTAATGCCATTTAATGGCTGTTAAGTTCTGCTCTAAATTTGATTACTGGAGAAGGCGAAGCTTTTCATAATTTAAGGCTGGAATATAAAATGCACAAGCTGACCGTGTTCTTGCTTGTTGAAGATCCATCGGTATTATATTGTTAAAGTATTTTATTATTGTCTGTCTCCGACGTTGCATTTTTCATTCATGTGGGGTTACAATCTGCCTTACTAGCGAATGATCTTATATGGTAAAGGAAACGTAGGACAGCAATCCAGAGGCAGGACCATAAATATCTGAATTTGGCTCTACGTTTGACAAGGACGGGAAACGTGAAGTCATTAATTTTTTGTTAGTTTTCTTTTGTAAACCTATCATAGTCGTCCTTCTGCCCGCAAGGGTGTAAAAATTTCCTCAGTGGGTGTCTACATTGTGCTAAAAATATGAATTTGGAAAGAGTTCCGTAAAAATATGCGGCGTACTTATGGCATTATTTAATTCAATTGGTAATGCATATAGAGATGTGCGATGGGAGCGCCTGTTATTATTCTCAGCATTTATATGTATAGATTCTATTTATCCAGTTAAATATTTTGGGCGAATCGTATTCATGCGCCATAATCTATTTGATCTGATATAGGCCTTTGTACCATTAACAGGTGGTCGTATGGCCCCCCCTCTGTTCAGTTAAAACCCTTAAATATCATTCTGCTTTACATTTATTAAATCTTCCAATATGCTTTTTCCAAGTAAGTTTTTGTCGAACTGTTTCCTAGTTATTGAATGCTCTCCACACGAAGGAATTACCCGCTAGTTGAATGCAAATAGATTGAACATCAAATTTCTTATTAGTAAAAAACTACAACGACACGTGACTCTTTTGGAGAAAGGGTCCATACCCATGTATCACTCCAGTTTGACACAAATCCTTGTCTTTGAATTTTCTTTTGACCATAGACTCGGTTTATTTGAAAACATATAGCAACGGCTCGGCATAAAAAGAACGTTAACAAAGATATTTTCGGACTTTGCTATATTAGATTATATTAAATAATGTAGATATACACTTCTTGGGAAAGCTACTCTGACTGAAAAAGATTTTGACAAAGGTTTCTACCCTTACTTGTATGGTTCGATAGTAAAAAATTGTTCAACCATGTATCAATTTACCATGGAAAGCCTATATTGCATTTTATAGATGATGCTTTCCTGTATAGAGAATCATAGGCTTTCTCAAATCAAGAAGCAACACAATTGTTGTTTCTTTATTAATCAGGCTTTTTTGAATGTCGCACGTCATAAATGATAGGTCCATTGTACTTCGGTTTTTTCCTTAAACATTCTGACAATGCTGATATAATATTATTTTTTTCTAGTATCCAGTAATCTTCTGTTAACCATACGTCCATAAGTTCGCACATGATAGAGTCAAGGATAGTCTATACGAACGTGGGATTAGAAGGATCTTCACCACTTTTCAGTATAGGAACAATATGAGATGTGTCCATCTATTGGGAAAGTAGAATCCATATATGTTAAAACTTTTAATAAATAACGAAGGGCACTTGCGGGCAGATGATATATCATGGTTGACAAATCATGTCGCCCTGGAGGTTGAATTTCTTCAGTGCTGATATGCATTAGTAAGTCGTCTTAGAATAAAAGGAATCATCATTATCATATTAATTTTCAACTTCAAACTTATTCTGTTTCAATTTCAGACTTTGTTCTGAAAGTTGATCAGAGAGTTTGGAGAAAACTGTATAAAGATGTAGCCAACCGTTGGCTTTTATCTTATTCTCATTTAAGACCTGATTGCCTCTTCTATTACAAAGGGAAAATGCTCTTCTTTTTTTGGATTATTGGTTATTTCTTATTTTACTCCAGACTTTATCAGGGGTGTGAATCATCAACTTTTTCGCAAAAAATGTTTCCAGATATGTTTGTTTTCGTTATTTCTTATTGTTTTTGAGCACGCTTTCTTTTTTAATATTTCTGTATCTTAACAATAAGGATTTCAGAACTTATTTTTTGCTTATTCCTTTGCTTTCCCAACTCTTTAATTCTGCATTCACCAAGGGGTGGGTCTGATATTTCTGGCTTTTTTGGTTTGAATCCGAAACATATTTCTTGGTAACATCCAATTATTTTTGAGTGAAAAATTCGTGGCTCCTGGAGTGTGGGAGGTGTGTTTGTTCACAAAAAACCGTACACAATTTCACTAAATATGCCAGTTTGCATTTTGAAGACCATGTAAAAAGGCCTATTAATATCATCCAACTTCCGATTGGATTTTTCATATTCTTGCCACTTTGATGTTATATTGATGACAAAGTGGTCGCTCCCATGATGTTTCTTCGGTAAGCATTGCCACGTGCATCGGAGTACCAAATATCTTTTGAAACAGAAAATAAGTCAAAGGCAAGACATATTTCCACTATCGGATTTAACCGAGTTGGTGTCCGTCATTCAACATTAAGAGTTTTCGTTATTGATTAAGAATTCGTTCAACTATTCTCCATTCCTATTCTGTTTGATTACTACCCATAAAGTTTGTTGGCTTGTTAATCTCACAAATGAGAGTTCTTTTGTGTTGCATTGTTGAAAGTAAATGTGTATTTACGTTCAGATAACCGTAAGCAAGGGTTATTAAAATTTACAAATCCGATAAAACATATTTTTCGAAAATATCAACCTGTGATATTCATCTGGCGAAATATTTATCAACAGGTTTAAATGGATAGACTTATGATATAAGAGCGCATCTTCCCCCACCTGTCGTCTTCTATTCTTTGTTTATAATATGAATAGTCAGGAATGTGTAATACATTTTGATCGTTAACCATGTTTCCTGTATACATAATTATATGTGTTTACATTTTTTGATTAATATTGTTAACATGTTAGGTTCTGTATGAAGTCATGCATGAGCGTTAAGGCTTTGGGATTCCACTCGCTTATATTTAACAAGTCGGTCACACTGACGTCTCTTATAACCAAAGCTTTGATGCTTTATCAAGCCCCTCCTCCACTAATGTCAATAGCAAGATTTTTGACAACTTTCCCCTCCCCTCCAATCATATGCCCAGTCTTTCATGACTTACAAGAGGACCAAACAAAGTTCCAACAATCGTCGAGGAATGGAGGGGTGGGTGGAGGGAAAAAACATTGCTTCTCGAACGGAGTCCATGATAAGAATGATTTTATTTCATACAATAGCTTCCACAATTGCAAGTTCATGTCTACGCGTGGGAAAGTATTTCACACTCTATCTCAAAGAATGTACAAACGACCCCGCGTTTCTGTGATATTTACCGACATGGCGCGTTTGACATATTTATGTATATTACGCGACCCTTTAATTAGCCGGCAAATTTGTA
>CALNVZ010000218.1:0-52537 GCA_940671915.1 Paracentrotus lividus | reverse complement strand
GGTAGGCCTAATTGAGAATCTTCCAATTTATTTATACATTTCAACTCTAAAAGTAGAAGGAGAGAGACAAACGTTGTAAGGAAGGGGAAATAAAAACAGGAAAAAAGAATAGGGGAGACTGGGGTAATTATGGCCCCCTTTTTCAAAAATCTTCCTATTACTAACCATTAAATGATAAGTCAATATATTCGAATTATGTAAAAATAAGTCAGTCTATATACCTAACAAAGGAAGTATAACTGTGACTTCTCGTTTGGATATTGATACCATTATGTTTAACCAACTTTGTGGGGCCATAATTCCCCCACGGGTTGTGGTTTTTTTATGGCCCTAATTGGTCATTACTGTTATGAATTAAAAATATTATGCTACTTATTATGGTAATTATATAAATGTTGTCCGTATTCCTAATAACTTGTCAACATTACCAATGATTTAATCAATAATTGGTTCAGGGTGCAAATGTTGAAAATGCAGGTCATCATAGCAATACATATATTTATGTACATAATCATTAACGTTAATTCCAATCTGCGCATATACACTGGTTTATGCATTGGGAGGCATAATTCCGACATTTTCAATTAATTTGATCCCATCTTTACAGTCCTACTTTGAAGATTCCGGTGGAAATTTTCTGTTGTGTTTGTTTAGTTTGCTATTGTTTTCTTTCAATCAAAAATTTCAATCTTAAAAGTGATTTTTAATTAATTATCACAACCCAAATAAAAAAGCAGATTCTGCCACTTTCCAAAGGAACAGAATTTTGATTGCCCGTACATATTAGTGCTCCTCTAAGCACAAATTTGAACGTAAATTGCTCATTTTTTTTTTTTTTTTTTTTTTTTTTCTTCATATGATAAGTAGGAAGAGTTTAGCTAGGCATGTGTAAAAATTATAATTAATTCGCTGTGTATGCAGCAAAGAAATTGTAGCTCTGCAAGACAAGGGGACCATGATTTACCCGCGGGGACATAATTATCCGATCCCCCTACATATGCAAAACGGGGTTTAACCTCTTTAATTTGTGTACATTGAACTTACTTTGTATCTAAGTACGCGATTGAGAATCCTTTTCTTTTGAAGGTACAACATGAGTAAATTTGAACATAGCAATTGTTATTTCTATTTGTTTATCTTTTTTTATTTCACATGAAGATTTCGCTAATGAAAGAAATTCATCTCATAGTATTATGACTGCTTGAAGACTTGAACAAAACGAAAACCCCAAACAAACATTGAATATAACTTTCGTGGTCAATTCGGCCTAGATCTAATCATTTTTGACATTTGTAAGTCTAGTACTTATGCTGTGTTGTTACATGTTCTATATAAAATTGGAAAAAAGTTGATAATCGTCGAATTGGATTGTCCTAAGGGAAACCTATCCATGGGGCAAACGTGCCCACTCTGGGCGGTTTTTGCTGCCTCTGGGGTTTTGGTCCGCGGTTTTTTGTTCGACTTTTTCGGGGGGGAAGAGGTGAGATGGTTTTGGTCGCGGGCAATTCTTTCTCCCGCTGCTGCCTGGGGTTGCTTTTTGACTCATTGGGAAAACTAGTTGTTTAAAGTGATGAAAGTGCCAGTGCTGTATGGAAATCCCCCAGAAACAAAAGAAAAATAATTTACTGAATGAATATCAGTTTGAAATAATTTTGCTAGAAATACTTATTCCTAGCCTCTGCATGCATTGGTGTTAGGTGACGTGTTTTGTGCAGGCTGTTTATACTACATTGAGAGACAATGCTACCTAAAAGGCCCATTTCACAGTTTGGTGGTGCGACTGTTACGGCTGTTGCGATTTTGGTGTGCAACAATGTGTTGTGAGCAAAATGTCGCAAAAGATCGCAAGAAACAATATTCGTGAAAGCACCACTAACCGGGAGCCTGATTTTCTCATTTTTTTCTCTTTTTCATTTCCTTGGAATAAATCCAAGTTTTAATTTTTTCTAATAACACTCTGGTCTATTGTTGCAGCATTGTGAGTATGTCATCTTCCATCATTTGTATTGTCGTGTTAGTCCTGGTGGTACGTTCCTGACCCAGAGCCATTCCATAGAAATATAATACTGCTTTTCCCACTGAAAATGGCGCCCTCGGATTGATGCACGGGATTCGTGTTGTCTTGGCGGCAATTGGTCTTCTATTATATATAGTTATTTCCCTTCTCGAATGGTTTGACTTGATTCTTGGGGCCGGAATATTTGGGAGCATGGAACTTTTCAGGGTTCGGGCTGGTTCTTCGGATGTTGCGCTGCGCTTGTTTTCTTTTTTATTTTTTTATTTTTCCGCAGCTATGAATTGCGTGCATAAACTTTAATTTTATCGTTTTGTTTTTGTTTTCTGTTTTAATAACAGAATTGTGCCATTATGACGGTACTTTCTCATTATTTAATTATCTTTGGTCATTGAATTCTCAAGTCGATGTTTACTAGGTTTATTAAAACAAGAAAAAAGGATACAAAAAGAAGAAAAAAAAAAAACAACATTCCAAGCAAAGTAAAAAAACTAAAACAGACCTTTAGATCAAACTTAGTTTATGTAAAAAGAAAAAAAAAAGGGAATGGAAAGGGAATTAAAATAAAATAAAGGGAATAAGAGAGAGAGGAAAAAAAATATCCATTAACATTACAAATTGAACTTTCATATTGTTGGTAATTTTTTTAAAGCAAAATAATTCGTGTCGCCGCTCCGAGGCTATAAGACTGTATTTTTATCTTATCCTCAATCACAGATTGGAATAAAGAATCCAAATTTTTTTTTTTTATCTCAACCATCAATGTAACCCTTTTGTTTAACATATATATTCTTTATATTCTATTAAACTCATGTTGAATGTATATATTATGTTTCAATTTCCGAATATTAATGTACTGCCTGCCACTTTATCCCGCCTTGGACTGTGGGTTTATCTCAAATAATTCTAAAATAAATGTATTGCTTTGTATTTTCCCATGAGGAAATTTCTCGTATGTGTCAGTATAATTTAATGAAAGCCTCATATGGTACTGTTTTCTATTGTTTGTCTTTATATAATATGATATATATATGTATTTTTTTCATACCTTATTTCTGTATCAAAACAGGTCGTTTTGCTTTTCAGACGGGATACTCTTCACTAAAATATATATATATTATTATTATATAATAATATTCTGTTTCTTTACTTTACCACCTATCTTCTTCGTCTAAAGCAGCTCCTTTCTGCTAGGCCTTGTCTTCCCCCCGTAGGTAGGCTTTAAAGGCGTCTGTCTCTGGAAAGATCAAGACTGTCACCCGACGTTGATGACCACTTAAGGGACAGACGTACCCCGCACTGCGGTACGGGTGCAGGATTGGAGTTTATGACCTTTCCCTTCTTCTTTCGTTCCCGTCTAGTCAAATACCTATACTTTGTTTTCAGTTCTTTTATTCATTTATTTATTATAATTCTTTATTGCTTTACAAGAACGGGAGGTCGGTATTTTATCTAGAGCATTGTTAATACGACAGATATTTTGACTTTTTAATTATCATCAAAGCTTTGTATTAAAAAAAAATAATAATAAATAAAAAAATCATCTAAAATAAATCTTCACCAGGAAAACCTTACATTATATGATTTTCTTAAAAGAAAGAAAGAAGGAAAACACGCAAATAATAAGGCGTAAATATTCATATAATAATGAAAGCGCCGTAAATATAAAAACAACAACACAACAACACATATACGGGAGCCGTAATTTGTCCATCAAAACGCTTCGAATGTAAGCAATATAAAATCACGTGATTTTCCATCAAGTAATGTGAAATCAACAAATGTAAAATGATGTTTTGTTGTTCAGAATCCTCAATTTGCTTTACAAGAAAGAAAAAATAGGCGAGCGTGAAACGCAAGCAGAAATTTGAATGTATCTGATGAATCTTGAAAGCGTCACATTTATGCATTCTTCAGGAACACATGATAATAATCCTTGGAAAATGAAGCGAGCGCGAAGCGCGAGTAAAATTTTGATACTATGTAATAGGACCAGAAGTTTTAAGAATCCATTTGGCCTCATAATTGCTAAAGACCAATTTGTTGCTCTGGTATTCTTCATATCGAAAGAAGATAAATATCCTTATCTTTCTATCTAAATGATCTATCTATTTTATAAATTCTGCTTCTCTCCCCTTAGTTTAAGATCATTCTGGCGGGCCCCTAAATCTTAGATTGTATTAGCGCCTACAGGGGCCGCGGACGCGTTTTTGAAAATAGAAGGGCCCTGAGCTGAAAGTTGGGGGGGGGGGGGCTAAAAGGCTAAAATCAAAACTGTAATGTCATTTTCCGTTTTGTACACGATGTTGCTGAAAAGTCAGGGGGGCTTGAAGCCACCTCCGCCCCCCCCCCCGGCTCCGCGGCCTGGCCATATCTGCATTGATTTCAGATTTGAAGTCTTGGTTCAAAATCAATTTGGTTCCCTTTCAGGTCAGGTTTCAGTCAATTTGAAATTCAAAAATAAATGTACGTGTATTCAAATAAATTTAAATTCTTAGAGTGATTAGTATCCCATAATGTAAGTTTTCTAGCTAAGAGGAAAACTACATACGAGCGAAGCACGAACGGAATTTTGAATGTATTCGCAATAATTAGAAAACATGATATTTCATGAGCGTTTCCTGCGCGAACACATGAAATAAATTTCATTGGAAAATATATTGCGAGCGCGAAGCGGCGAGCAAAATTTGGGGTGTATTACAGACCCGGATGCAATTTTGAAATTTTGCTCTATCTGGATTAGACGCACCCATTTTTAAAGACAATTTTTTGCCCCCTTAGTTTCAGGTAAGCTCGGCGGCCCATTAGTAAATCAATCATTTTGGGCGCTTATACCTGTAAGCTCAATTTTTACCCCTAATTTTAAAATCGATTTGACGCCTGCCTATAACTTCAATTCAGCGCCCCCATCGAAAGTCTTATCGAATAATTTGGCGCCTCCGTACGTTGTAAAGCTCAATATGGCGGCAGTTATAAATTGAAGATAATTGTAAATGCAAAAAAATAAATAAATAAAAAAAAATTGTAACGTGCAATAAACATAAATTTAAATGTTTTGATGGTTAGGAATCCCAGTAATGTAAAATTCTGGTAAAGATTAAAAAAAAAACACAGGCGTGTGCGAAGAGGGAAGGAAATTTCGATATATCGAATGATTAGAAACTGGACCATTCATGGGTTCGCTCAGTACACAATGTAATATCTCAATGGGAAAAGATGATGCTATGTTATAGACAAACGGAGGCATGGAAATTTTTAAAATTTTGCTTTTTTTTCAAGATATAAGACCATTTTAAAGCTCGCTATCCTGGGTTTGTTTTTTTGTGTGTGTTTTTGTGGGGGCCCCTATAGTTTTGGTAAATCTCGGTAGCCCCTCCGTATTTTAGGATATAGTTGGCAGCCCCTTAATTTAGTCAATTTGCGCCTTTAACTTAGTTTTAAGGGTCGATTCCGCGCCCCTAAGTTTATTATCAATTAGGCGCCCGCCTCAGCTTTAGGTCAATTTTTGGCGCCACCTAAGTTTCGGGTCAATTTGGGCGCCCTACGTTCAAGCTCAATCTTGGGCGCCCCCGTAGTTTAAAATTGTCGTTATGGTCCCCCTAAATTTAAGGACTATTTGGCGCCCTAAGTGTACGGTCATTTTGGCGCCTCTTAGTTTTACTGTCGATTTTGCCGCTCCCTATAAATCTTTAGGGGCTCGTAATTTAGCACCTAAGTTTAAGTTATGATTTTGCGCCTCTCTAATTAGGCCGATTTGGCGCCGCAATGTTAAAGCTATTTGGCGGCCCTTTAGTTTAAGGTCGAGTCGGGCCAACCTAAATTTATATCATTTTGGCGCCCCTCAGCTTCAGGTCATTTGGGTCCCACGCGCAAGTTTCGGGTGCAATTTGGCGCCGCCCACATTTAAGCTCTATTTGAAGCCCTTTTGTCGATTTGGCGAACGCTCCCTCATTAAGGTCAATTTGCGCCCCTTAATTTACTGTCGATTATTGCGCCCTCTAAATTTTTTTTTAGGGCGCTTGCTTCCCGTTTCCTCTCTCTCTCTCTTTCCTTCCTCTTTTCACCCTTTTTTTCCTTTTCTCTTTTTTCTCCCTTTTTCTTCTTTTTTTTTTTTTCTTTCTTTTTTTTCCCTTTCCCTTTCTCCCTTTTCTTCCTCTCCTCTTTTTCGCTCCCCCCTGCACACCGCCGGGGGGCCCGGGCGTAAGCCCCCCCAAAAAAATACGTGCATGAATTTAAGGTCAATTTAGCGCTTACTTAGTTTAAGGTCGATTTTGGCCGCCCCCTAACTTTAAGTTCGATTTGGCGCCCGCTTAATTGAGATCAAATTTGGCGCCCCTTAGTTTCTATAGATTTATTTTTTATTAATTTTTATTTATTTATTAAACATCCTTTATACAGGATTTACAAGTTCAGAATATTAAAAACTGGAATAAAACAACATTTATCAACACATGATCAAAAACACATTATAGCCATATTAGCGAATTAACTAATATAAAATTTGGAAAATTTGATAATCACGTAAAATAACTAAACAAAATAACAAAGATGTCATTTTTAAAAACAAAGATATAATTGGAATAGTTTCTTAATTTTAATGATTGAATTTTTAAAAAGTAAATTTGATCAAGTGGAATTTACTGACTATACAAGATTTAAAAACAACATATAATTAGAATCAATGAGAGAGGCCAAGTTTCGTTAAGATTGGTATTCTTGAGCTTTGGGAACAGATAAAAGGCTAGTATTTAAAATTTTAGTTTTAAGATAATGATCATTTTTGAAATTCATTTCTTCTATACATGCGTTTAAAAGTGTCAATAGATGAAGCGTTTTGTAAAATTGATGGTAGATTATTTCATATCTTACCCCCCCATATTTGAAACTTCTTTTAAAACATTCAAGAGTGGCTGGGTAAAACTACATTAAGCGAGTCGAATATCGTGCTATTTACTCGTGCCTATCAACAGACCATTTTATTCATTATACATTCTCACAGGTGCTATTCCATGATACAATTGTACATTCAACGAAAGGAAATAATCTCCTTCTTTCGTCTAACGTTGTCCATTGGTAACGATTGATTAATTTTCAAAATATTCGGTTTCGTAATCAAAGTTCCGCTTTAACGATTGCGTGCAGCTCTCTTTGTAACGTAAAAGATGGTTTTGTTCTTGAAAGCAATTCCCGCCCCGACCTGAGCATGAATAGATCAAAAACCGGTTGTTTGTATTTTATAGATTACATTTAAAATTTTACTTGGCTAATGAATTTTCAAAGTTCCTTAAAGTAATAGATTTTATACATAATGATCGACTAAAGATTTTTATATGATATCCCCATGTATTGTCAATCAATTTCAATTCCTAATATCGTATTGGGTACTTGTTCAACTTCGTTATTGTCTATGCTATCATTGAGTTCATACTACTTTTATAATTATTAACCTTACAACATGATATTAACTCTTTCTGGCATTAATACGTAATCTATTTTTATTGTAGCCATTCGCTTATAGGCATTTAAGAATCTTCCTGAAGTCTTAAAGTAATAACATTGATTATCATTGTGAGAATATTATACGACATCAATGAGATAAATATTACATTACATGAGCATAAGCATTCAGAATATCTTAATAAAATAATAAAAGAGGGGCCTAGAATGCTGCCCTGAGGAATTCCTACTCCTTTTCTTTAAGTTTCAGAATCTTACCATTAAAAATACGCGATTGTTTTTCTATCAGAAAGAAAACTTTCAAACCAATTTAAATTTCTTATGCAAAACACCATGATTTCTTTAACTTAAAATAATAAAAGCTCCATGATCGATACATAAAACATTTTGAAATGTCAAGAAAACCATGCCACCCAACTTCTCTCTTTATTAAATGCTTCGTACCAGTCATCAGTGACTTTGTGTAAACTGTATTTGTGGAATGTTTGGCAAGAAAGGCATATTGAACGATATTTACAAGATTTATGGGTTTCATCAGATAAATCAACTGAGATTGTTCTTTCTTTTTTCACAATTAATTTGGCCATATGCACATCAACTGATGGGGTCTATAATTAGAAATCTATGCTTATTGCCCTTTTCCCTTGTATACCGGAGTTTCCCCTAGCAAGTTTCCAATCTCTGGGCAGAATCTTTTACCTAAGATATCACAGTTTTTTAAGTCAGTTATAACAATGCATTCACATCAAACTTCTTTATAGTTTCTGACAACGTATTGACATTATGGAACATTTTTAGTATCTTGTTTTTAGGTTTATACATGTTATATAATAATGATATTTTGCGACATCTTGATAACATGTTTATCAGGTATTGAGGTAAAACATATGATAATACACTTAAATGAAGTACTTCGATCCCTGGTGGGTTTGTGAATCATTTGGGTTCAGTAAATAAATTTTCTATAATGTTTATTGGGTTATTAGATGAGATGTCTGCTTTATAATATAATTAGAATCACCTAAATTACCAGGTCCTTGTCTTCAGATGTAACATTTTTCAAAGACTCAAGCATTTTATTAAAAATATTCATAATCGTGTTGGATGGCCTATATATGCATCCTATGATTAATTACATGACTTAAGAGTTATTCAATCACAGGTAGCTTCAAATAATATCATCAAAATAAAATCATTACGTTCAGAGAACTGTAATGTGTTACGAATAAAAATACATAACCTCCACCTCTTTTATTTTTATGTCTATCTCTTCGTCAAGTTAATCATCGACATGAATTTGTTTATCAGTAATCATATCATTCAACCACGTTATAGTCGGACATACATATGTCAACTTAAATTTTCAATATCAAAAACGAATTTCATCTATTTTTACTATAGAGCGCTAAGGATATTAGATGCCACTTTTAAATGATTAATGAGGTCAAGTTTTGAGCACATTTTTCATATTCATGAAATGAAGATTTTTTAATACATTGTTTAGCTCGGTTTACATTAACAATGGCATGTCGTCGTGGCCGACAATATTTAGTAATTGCATACATTTTTTTTTGTCCGTAATTTGTGAAGCATCTGCGACATTGAAGTTTGAAAGCCGTGTCTACAAGTACGTATGGTTCGCGGTGATTTGGCTCTCCACAGTAAGGTAGCATGAACGCTGAGCTGTAACCTCTATTTTGGGGCGAGGGGGGCGGGGGCGTGGCACGGACTGCTGAAGGTACGACCAGTGGTTGTATGTAGTGTAGTATGCATACGAGGATTCGGATTTCGTCTTTCTTCTGTTATCATATTGTTGTCTCCGTGGGAACCAATAATGTGAGCGTGCAGCAATTGCGGATCAATTGTGAGGTGAATATATACCGTCCCTAAGTTTAAAATAATTGATTTTGCGCCTCAATCCTAATCTTAAGGTCGATTTAGGCGCCCTAATTCTAAGGTTGATATTGAACGCTCTCCCAAATCTAGCTCAACTTTGGCGCCCTTAGTTTAAAAGTCGAGTCGGCGCCCCCTTTAAAGTTTAAGGTTGATTTTGGCGCCGCCTAGTTTAAGGTCAATTTGGCGCCCCTTTAATTTAAGTCAAATTTCGCGACCGCTTTTATTTACTGTCGGTTTCGCACCCCCTAAATTTTTTTAAGGGCCCTTGCCGCCCCCCCGCATCCCCACTTCCTCTTCTCTCTCTCTTTTCCTTCCTCTTTTTCCCCTTTTTTTTCCTTTTTTCTCTCTTTTTTTTCTCCCATTTTTTTATTCTTTTTTTTTTCTTCGTTCTTTTTTTCCCTTTTTTTTCTTTCTTTTTTTTCCCTTTCCTTTCTTCCTTCTTCTCCTTTTTCGCGCCCCCGCACTGCAGCCACCCGGGGGGCTGGCGCCGTAAAGCCCCCACCCCCTTTCAGATAGCGCAAGGTAGCCACCATTTTTGCTTCGTTGTGTGCTCACTCATTCGATTAAAATTGATGTTTATTTAATTTGACATCAAAATTCTATTGATATCACAACAACAGCATACTTTGCAACATTATTTGCCTCAAAATCTTTTTTCGCTGACTAAGCGAAATTCCGTGGTTGCAAGGGAAGCGTTCACCTAATATGACAACGGAACTTTAAAAATGCTACCGTGGTATCCATTGTCATTATACAGTTCGGATTTGGGTTACTTTATGACGCGTGTTTCAGACGACTTTGAAACTTAAAGGAAGGAGTCCGGGCCTGAAATAAAAGTGTTTGTAAAGTAAAGAAAATTCTAAAAGCACAACACAGAATTTCATCAAAATATACAACAATACGACATAAAATAAGCACTATAAGCGCTTAGAAACACCAAGGTGGATATGTGTATTAAAGCGCTTATTATTTTGATTATTACTATTATTATTTTATAATTCTTAAAAACTCACCTGGAATTTCAAATGAATTGAACTTTTCAATATCAATGCCGTTCTGTGAAGTCACACACGTGCGCCACTTCTTTTGACACTGTGACCCTTGAACATGCATAATTGTTAACATGCAAACGTATTTCCAATGATAGCAACATAATATGTTTACCATAATATAAACATTACAATAGTATATCTTTAAATTGTGATAAGTTATGTCAATTCAATCAAGATTTTGTATCATTTCGTCACACACGTGGACCAAATGGTTCATTTTGCATATTTTGACTAATTTCTGAATTCAAAAACACACATTTTCGGCCGCGCGGCTTTGGCGCTCGAAAGGCTACCAGTTTTGGTAAGAAAGCCTTGCACTGATCTTTGATGCCCAATTCAGTATCGGGACATCTCCCCCGCAGGACTGGTTCCCCCCTCCCCCCCGAGGACGAGTCCCCCGGAGGAAGCTCGTGCAGAGGAAGACTGCCTTGAGGATAACTCACCTTGAGGGCAACTCCCCGGAGGACCAACTTCCTCGGAAGAAAAACCATGGTTGGAGGAACAAACTCCCGCCGGAGGATAACTTCCCGGAGGAAACTCCACGGTTTTATTAAAAGGTTCATCCATAATGGTAATAGAATACAACATGCACATTATTATGCCATATGAGTCTAGTAGGGGAGAGTGGGGTTAGTTGGAACACGGGGTTAGTGAAACCAGTGCAATTTTCCTTTAACGGCTATTTTATGCAAGTGTAACCTCAGGTTGTTGCTACTAGTACTGCCATCACCACATTTTAGACAGCACAGCATGCTTCAAGCCACGTGAAGTTTGAGAAAGCTATGTTTGTTTTCTTACCCTCTGAGGTATAATTTTTGTATATTTAAATATTTTATTAATCTTCAGAGACTGATCAATGAAAGTTAAGTTTGCCAGTTTTTGAGTATAACAAACAGTATATACCAGCTACAACAGGTTGGAATAAAATGTGGCATGTTGTTGCCTTTGTGCAGTAAGCTTACACAACATGTCAAATGGGCCTCTGGGGTTGTTTGGAACTGTATTAAGTAAATAGGTTTCAGCTGAATAAAAGGTGTTCCGAAATATTCTATAGCATGTGTAAATTACTGCGCACATTGACAATTTTATTCTTGGTTTAAACAAAATATATTGCAGGATGCTACTTTCACAGGACTTCAGAAATCTCTGTTTTGTGAGTAGATCCATCAAGTGTAATATACATGAAGTAAAAAAAAAAATGGAAAACGCAATCAAATTTTTTTTTTTTAGAATTAGATATCAATAAAGCAAATGAGCTGAAACCCATGTCAATATGTTGTAGGTCGTTTAAAAATATAATTATAAGTAGCCATGCACATTGTTTCAACTTACACGCATACCATGTTTCAACTAACCCGTGTGTGGGGTCTAGTTGGAAACTTGACATGGTCTTGTTTGAAGATGGATTTTTTTCCGGAACCATCATAAGTTTAAGAATTTTATGGGGATACATTTGTAGCATACAGATTATTACACACCATCTGATTGTTATTGGTTTCTTGAAATAAATCAGCTTTTGTTTCTACGGCTATTTTGTGAAAAAATGAATCCATATAAACCGGTCTCAACATAATCGTATTCATGGGCTGTAATGCATTTTAATATCGTGGGGACATTTTCCAGCCAGAAAATTCGTGGGGAGCATATCGCCTCTGAAGATTGGTGGGGGAGGGACGCGTACCCCCCTGCTCCCCCGTATATGACGCCATGGCTCCCTGGATCCGCACAGCTTCAGCAGCTGTTTTAGGCATCTCGATTCATCAGCGCACTCGAATTCTGGAGCTTGGCGGGTTGATGGTGGCTCGAGAGGGGCGCAGAGCGTTTTTTGAAAACGTGGAGGGGCTGAGGCGCCACAGTGGGCTGGGGGGGGGGCTAAACAGGTAAATCACAAATTGTTATGGTCATTTTTTCCGTTTGGTAGCCATTTTCTGACAAAAATCGGAGGCTGAATCCCCGCCCCAATTCCCGCTCCGCGTCTGTTTCTACATCGCACCAAGCTCGGGTCAGATGTTCAGGAAAATATGTGTGCTTTCAGAAGTTTACACCTATCTTTATTATTAAACCTGGCCTTAAAATCTGTGTGTGCGCTTTAAAAGTTTTACCTATTATTATTATTAAACTTGACCTTAAATTTGTTCATATGGGCGAAGTTAAGAACGATTCTGAAAATTATTTTCATAACACTGGGTTTAGTTTAGTTTACTTGATTTAAACGCAATCGCCCGACTGGGATGTTACGTCCCAGGTCCGTACACTGTAAAAAATATACAGCAAAGTGATGTCAGCAGAGAGCCTACAAAAATGTAATTTAAATAACAGTTTTTGCTGTATAATTTTCCTCTAATAATTTTATGAAGAGAAGGAAAAAATCATATAGCGTTTTCTATAGCATACAGTTGGTTAAAACGGAAACAATGTATTACTGCTGAATCGTATTTTTGTATTTCCTCATGAAATTATTTGCAGAAGAATTTACAACAAAACTGTTTTTTATATACGTTTTTTTTTGGTGATCTGGCTGAAGCAGATTTGCTGTAAAAATACATATATATTTTTTTTACAGTGTAATTTCTAAGGGGGAGGGGGGGGGGATGATGTTCGGGAGCGAACGACCAAATTCTGAGACGTCATCCGTTACAATTAAAGTTTTAAAATCGTCTGAAAAAGCGTCACAAGTAGTCCCAAATCCGAAACTGTATATGAAAGTAAGATACCGGTAGGCATTTTAATTTTCCGTTGTCAATTTAGTGTGAACGCTTTCTTGCAACCAGGTAATTTCGTCTTGTCGTGTTTTAAAAAATAATAGATACTTATTTTTATTTTCAAACTAAAAATTCTTGAGCAAAAAATATGTTGCATCAAAATAAGTGTTTGTCGGTGGATATCAATAATAAATTAAATTAAACATAGCAATGTTTAAGCTGAGCACCAACGAAGCTAAAAATGGTCGGTTACCATGCGCGTATTCTGGGGGGGGGGGTTTACGGGCCGAGCCCCCGGGGGCGCGCAAGGGGGGCGCCGAAAAAGAGGAGGAAAGGAAAGAAAGGGAAAGGAAAAAAAAGAAAAAAAAGAGAGTAAAAAAAGAAAGACGAATAAAAAAGAAAAAAACAAATGGGAGAAAAAAAAAGAGAAAAAGGAAAGGGGGAAAGAGGGAAGGAAAAGAGAGAGAGAGGAAGAGGAGGGGGAGGGGGCGTTTAAAAAAATTCAGGGGTGCAAAATCGACAGTAAAATTAAGGTCGCCCAATGGACTTAACTTAGGGGCAGCAAATCGACCACCCTTAACTAAGAGGGCCGCGACTCGACCTAAACTAGAGGCCGCAATTGAGCTTAGATTAGGAGAGGGCGCAATATCACCTTAGATTAGGGGCGGTAAATCGATACGAACTTGGGCGCCCCAAATTACCTCACATTTAGGGGCGCCAAATCGAATTTAAATTTAGGGGCGGCGCCAAATCGAATTAAGCTACAGGGGCGCCAATTGAGCCTTAACGTAAGGTGCGCCAAATTGACCTAGCAGGGGCGCCTAATTGATATTAAAACTTATGGGCGCCAAATTGACCTTAAATTTCATGCACGTATGTACGGTGGTTTTCTCGTATTTGGCGGGGGGCTTAACGGGCTCGGGCCCCCCGGGGTATGTGCAGTGGGGCGCCGAAAAAAGGGAGAAAAAAAAAGAAAAGGAAAAAGGGGGAAAAGAGGAAGGAAGAGAGAGAGAGAGAAAGACCGAGAGAGAGAAGAGGGGGGGGAAGGGGATGGAGCGCCCTTAAAAATTTTAGGGGGGCGCAAAATTGCAGTAATTTAGGGGCCAAACTTGACCTTAAACAGAGGGGGGCGCCAAAATCGACATTAAACTAAGGGGGCTCCAAATGGAGCTTAAATGTGGGGGCGCCAAATTGACCCGAAACTTAGGTGGGGGCGCAAAATATATTAAATTTAGGGGCGACTCGACCTAAACTAACGGGCGCCAAATTGAGCTTAACATTTGGGCGCCAAATCGGCTAGATTTAGGAGAGGGCGCAAAATCAAACTTAAACTTAGGGTGCTAAATGACTTAAAAATTTTATCAGGGCCAAAATCGACAGTAACTAATGATGGCCAAATTAAACCTTAAACTTAGGGGCAGCCAAATCGACATTAAGTCGGGGGCGCCAGATATTGAGCTTGTCGTAGGGGCGCCAAATTTGACCCGAATTAGGGTGGGGCGCCAAATTGACCCCGAAAACTTAGGTGGGGGCGCCAAATTGACCGAAAATTAGGTGGCGGGCGCCATTGACGCTGCAAGCTGAGGGGCGCAATTTGATATTAACTAGGGGCGCGGAATCGGACCTAAACTAAGTAAGAGGGCAAATTTGACCTTAAATTTAGGGGGCAACCGAACTCGACCTTGAACTAGGGCTCCAACTATATTCTAAAACTTACGAGGGGTCGATTTACTCAGAAACTAAGGGGCCTAAAACCAGCACAAAAAAAACGCCAGATAGGGTCTTTAAAATGGTCTATAATTGGAAATAGAAAATTTTAACATTCCATGCCTCCCTGTTTGTATAAACAGAGAATATTCTTTCGCTCGCGGCTTCGCGCTCGCATGATCTTTTTCATTGAGAATATTACACTTGTGTTACTACGAGGAACCCATAAATATGACGAGTTTTCTAATTCATTCAATATAATCAAATTTCCGGTTCCCTCTTCGCACATATTTATCGCTGTGTTTTTTATCTTTTACCCGAATTTACAAATTATGGGATCCAACCGTGCAAAACATTTAAATTTATTTCATTTCACGTTACATTTTTTTTTATTAATTTTTTTTTTTTTTTTCATTTCAAATTAATTTTCATTTATTAACTGCCCCATAATTGAGCTTACACGTAAGAGCGCCAAAATGACAAGAAATTTGGGGGCGCTGCATCGAAGTTAAGGGGACGTCAAATGATTTTAAAATTTTAGGGGGCGCCAAATTGAACTTACAGGTATAGGGCGCCCAATGATTCGTGATTAATGGGGCGCCGGATTTACCTGAAACTAAGGGGCAACAATTGGTCTTTAAAACATGGTCTCTATCGAGATAGAGAAAATTTCACAATTGCATTCCGGGTCTGTAATATACATCTTTTTTCCCAAATTTTTGCTCGCGCATCGCGCTCGAATCATTATTTTCCACATTAAATTAACTACATTTCTGTTTCCTCAGGAACGCATGAAGTATCCTGTTTTTAATTCATTAAACGAATAAATCAAAATTTCGCGTTAGTGCTTCGCTTCGCAATGTTGTTTTTCCTTTTACTAGATATTATAATTATGGATCCTAATCATCTAGATATTTTATTTTTTGAATACACGTTCCATTTATTTTTGCACTTTTAAAATTGACGCTAAACCTGACCTGAAGAGGGGCAACCAAAAAAATTGGATTTGAACCAAGGGACAGTCAAATTGTCTCAATCATGCATGTATGGACAGGGGCCGACGAGCCGAGGGGGGGGGGCCTGGCGGGGTTTTCGCCCCCCACCTTTTTTCAGAACCGTGTAAGAAAAACGGATAAATGACCATACATTTGTGATTTTTAGCCTGTTCCGCCCCCCCTCCACGTTTTTAGCTCAAGACCTCACTTCAAAAGCTCCGGCGGGCCCTGTATGGGCGCCAATTCAATTTCTAACATTTACGGGGCTCAAATGAATCTTAAACTACAGGGGAGAAGCAGAATTATAAATAGATAGATTATTAGATAAGATTAGATAGATAGATAGATTTCATCTTTCTTTATATCTAAAATATGGGCAACAAATTGGCTTTAAATAATGGAGGCCAAATTGATTCTAAACTTCTGGTCTCTATTACATAAGCAAAATTTTTGGCTAGCGCTTTGCGCTCGCCTTCATTTCCAAGGAGTTATTACATTGTGTTCCTGAAGAATCATAAAATATGAACGTTTTCAGATCATTCCAATACTCAAATTTCGGCTTGCGCTTCACGCTTGCTTTATTTTTTCTTTCATTGTAAAGCAGATTATGAGGAATTCTGACAACAACATCATTTTTCCATTTTGTCTTGATTCTAACATTACTTTGATGGAAAAACTTTCACGTGATTTTATTGTTACTTCGAATCGTTTTGATGGACAATTACGGCTCACCGTTCATACTGATAATTCCTGATGAAGAGTAAACAAATTGAAACCGCTAATTGCGTAGGATTTTTTGCTTCTCTGATGCGTAAAGTAAAGAGGGGGGAATTCCGATCTCGCTTCGCGGCTCGTATTTTGAATTATTAGCATTTCAATTTATGCGGTAATTACTCAGACAAAGAAATTCTTTTCCATGAACTTACATTTTAAAAAAAAAAAAAAAAAAAAAAAACCAACATATATATATTTTTTTAATCTTCACGTGCATTTAAGCCGTATGTCCATGTTTTGCCCTGGCATGGGCGGGGGTGGGGGCGCCATATCCTGAAAAGTTACACAGGGGCGCCAAAAATCACGTGGGCCCCCGGGGTGCGAAATCCTGGATCGAAGCCTGCTTACAGAAAGGCTTAATAAAAACTTTGGGGTGTGTTTTTTTTTTTCTTCTGATTTTGAAGGCAAGTCTTCCCTGTTCAGGCAGAATACCAAATGGTCCGTTGAACAACATTCTGGCTATGAACGAATGTACAACATATAAAGCCTTTCTAATTAGGATTCCTCAAAAGAATCAATATAATATACAATGCATACTATGACCTTTAAATTGTAATCAGTGCATAATTATGAATCAAACAAAGAATAGGCAGAAAAGGACTCTAGAAGAGAAGAAAAAAACTTTGAAACAAGAAACAGCTCATATTTGAGCTATCTTTATTGCACGGTAAAGTAGCTAACTGTCCTTTTACACAAAACCAATTCCTTCTCAAAGAGCGATAACGAGGAAGGTATTTTATATAGCCACAGCTGGCAGACAGATTATTGTTATCAAGCGTTATCAACAGACGCAACGCTGCGACTGTAATCCTGCATGGTTAAATTCTGAACTGCCGGCTAATATGTGTCCCCTCGCTCTCACCGCCTAAGGACGTGATCCCCGCACGAACCCATTAAAACCGAATGATCATACGGTTGTCGCGTCTCAAGCAGAGGTTTTTTCATTTTACAAGCGTAGATAAACCGATTGATCATGAGTTTTACTCTGCGCTGTGGCAGATAACAACCCTGATCATGGTTTTAACTCGCGTGTATTTATAAAACCGATGATCATGCGTTTAACTCTGCGTGTGGCAGATAAAACCCTGATCGTGGTTTAAACTCTGCGCTGTACTTGATAAAACCATGATCATCGGGGTTTTTAAACTCTGCGTGTACTTGATAAAAGCCACGATCATGGGTTTTAACCTCTACGTGTAGCAGATAAACCAATGATCATGGGTTTTAATTACTGCTTGTCAGAATGAAAATTCATGATCATTGGGTTGTCATTCTCAAGCAGTAATTAAAACATGATAATCGGGTTTTAAGTTCTGCATGCAGGGGTTTCATTCTACAAGTAGTTTAAAACCCATGATAATTGGGTTTCAAACCCATGATCATCGTATTTTGAATTAAGCAACAGTTGCTTTCCAATAGGAAGTCGTTTTAACAGGTCGTTGGGTGCGTGGGTGTGGTGATATCAGAGCCGTAGCTTTCGCTCATCAATATCTTATATGTTGAAAGATTTTACAGACTGATGTGTTGCATTGTCATTTCTTGATCATAAATTTACATTAAAAGTCTTACGAATTCATCCAAAGGCTGATAGCAGCATGTTTTATGTCGACTAAGCAAAAGTTTATATATATGATCACAGTCTTTTAAAAAAATAATGAACTTATGAAGAACTGATTTTATCAGTAATTTAATGGGTTAATTAAAACTAACCTTTATTTGAGCGTTGAATTTGTACTCTTCTGCTTTGCGTAGAACAAATGAAAAAAGATCACCTGTAATCTGCTTCACTTGTTGGAATCATGTTGGACATTAGATTGAAAGCATAACCTATAAGCCATAAGAGAAAACGATACCAAATCAAAGTACACGAAGACACCAAGTTTTACGGACAACGTAGACTCTTAATTGAAAGACATTTTTAAAAGTTTTAAGCAAATAAAAGTGTATCATCTTATCTTTCTCACACTCACTCGTCACTCTTTCTCTTTCCTTTTTTTTCTTCTTTCCCTTTCTTCTATTCTTTCTCTCTCTCTCCCTCTCTCTCTCTCTCTCTCTTCTTCTCTCTCTCTCTCTTTCTCTTCTCTTCTCTCTCTCTTCTTCTCTATATATATATATATATATATAATAATATATATATTATATATTATATATATATAATATGTGTGTGTGTTTATGATGAAAAGTCTAGGATCAAGCTTGGACGTTGCTGGACTTTAATCTTTAATCAAGCTTTGGCTTAATTCCTTTCATCAGGATTTCTGAAGAGAAAATCATAAAAAACAAGAACAAAAACCATAATAATAAAAGTAGTATTTAATTATGGTTTTGTTGCTGTTTGTTATGATTTTCCTTCAGAAATCTGATGAGACAAATAAGCGAAGCTTGATTAAAAATTCAAAGTCAGCAACGTCAACGCTTGTCCTAGACTTTTTATTTATAAACATATACTCATCTGGGACAAAAACGTCGTCATGTCCAAAAAAATGAGTCTCAGCGCACTTATATATATATATATATATATATATATATATATTATATATATATATATTATATTATATAATATATATAAATCAATCAATGATATATATGATGATTACGGTTTAACCGCTAAAAGAGGCTTGGGGGCGGATTGCGCCCCCCCTCGACGTTCGCGCAAGATCTGAATAACGCATAAAGTGTCACAAGGCCGTTTCATGACTTTTTTCTTTCAGTCTCGCGAACTTTTAGACCAAATTTCAACTTTTGTATATGCCGTCAGACCGAAAATTGCTCAAAATGTGCATTTCGTGTACAATCCAATACAAATTTTTTCAACATTATTCATCATAAATTTCTTTTGTTTTCTTTGTTTTTTTACTTTTTGTTTTCTCATTGTTCTCTCTTCCGATGAATTGTGGCGACATTATCCAGGATCAGAAAGAACCAAACTAATTGATTTGAAGCAGTAAAGGCAAAATATCATCATTTATGAATAATGTCATTTGAAAATAACATTTGTATTGGATTTGTAACACGAAATCACAATTTTGAGGGCAATTTATCGGTCTGACCAGAGCATATACAAAATGTTTGCAATTTGGTCTTAAAAGTTTGGCGAGACCTTGAAAGAAAAAAGTCAGGGGGGGGGGGGGGGGGGGGGGGGGGGGGGTCAAACGGCTGTGACAGCTTATCGCGTTATTGAGATCTTGGCGAACGTCGAGGGGGGGGGGCGGAATCCGCCCCAA
Organism: Paracentrotus lividus; assembly: GCA_940671915.1. Lineage (NCBI taxonomy): Eukaryota > Metazoa > Echinodermata > Echinoidea > Camarodonta > Echinidae > Paracentrotus > Paracentrotus lividus. Next base: position 32,716 of record CALNVZ010000218.1, on the reverse strand, counting down.
GCCTTTTAGGGTTAACGTAATTATCATATGATTGATATTGTGATTAATATATATATATATTATATATATATATATATAATATATATATATATATAGTTAATATTATATAAGTGCGCTGAGATCATTTTTTTTGGACTGACGACGTTTTGTCCAGATGATATATGTGTTATGAATAAAAAGTCTAGGACTCAAGCTTGGACGGTTGCTGGACTTTGAATTTTTAAATCAAGCTTTCGCTTATTTGTTTCAATCAGGATTTCTGTAAGTAGAAAATCATAACAAACAAGAACAAAAACATAGATAATAACTTTACTTTTTTTATTATGGTTTTTGTTCCCTTGTTTGTTATGATTTTCTCTTCAGAAATCCTGATGAGGCAATTCGCCGAAAGCTTGATTAAAGATTCAAGTCCAGCAACGTCAGCTTGTCTAGACTTTTTATTCTAACCACACACATATTATATATATATATATATATATTATATATATATATATATATATATATATATTAGAGAGAGAGAGAGAGAGAGAGAGAGAGAGAGAGAAGAGAGAGAGAGAGAGAGAGAGGAGGAGAGAGAGAGGGAAGAGAGAGAGAAAGAGATAGAGAAAGGAAGAGAAAAAAAGGAAAGAGAAAGAGTGCGGAGTGAGTGTGAGAAAGAAAGATATACAGTCTTTTTTATTTTGTTTAAAAATCTTTTAAAAATATCTTTCAATAAGAGTCCTATCGTTGTCGTTAAAGACTTGTGTGTCTTCGTGTTACTTTGATTTTGGTATCTGTTTCTCTTATGGCTGTATAGGTTATCCTTTCAATCTATCGGTCCATGGATCCAACATGAAGCAGATTACGGTGATCTTTTTTTTTCATTTGATTCTACGCAACAAGCAGGAAGAGTAACAAATCTTCACGCTCAAATAATGGTTAGTTTTTAATTTAAACCCTAATTAACTGGATAACAATCAGTTCTCATAAGTTCATTATTTTTTTAAGACTGTGATCGATATAAGATAACTTTTGCTTAGTCGACAATAAAACATGCTGCTATCAGCATTTGGATTTGAATTCGTAAGACTTTGGTAATTGGTAAATTTTATGATCGAAATACAATGCACACATCAGTCTGTAAAAATCCTTCAACATCATAAGATATTATGGAGAAAGCTACGCTCTGATATCACACAACCACGCACCAACGACCTTGTTAACACACTTCTATGGAAAGCGAACTTGTTCGCTTAATTCAAAATACCGATGATCATGGGTTTGAAACCATTAGTATGGTTTTTAACTACTACTTGTAGAAGAAACCCCTGCATGCAGAACTTAAACACCCATGATCATGGTTTTTGATTACTTGTTGTAGAATGACAACCCATGTGCTGATTTTTCATTCTAGCAAGCAGTAATTAAAAACCATGAATCATGGGTTTATCTGCTACGTAGAGTTAAAACCCATGATCGTGGGGTTTTATCAAGTACACGCAGAGTTAAAACCCATGATCATGGGTTTATCAGTACACGCAGAGTTTTAAACCACGATCAGGGTTTTATCTTGCACACGCAGAGTTTAAAACTCATGATCAATCGGTTTATAAATTACAACGCAGAGTTTAAAACCCATGATCATGGGGTTTTATCTGCCACACGCAGAGTTAAAACTCATGATCATCGGTTTTATTACTGTTGTAAAATGAAACCTCTGCGTGGTGACCGACACCTATGATATCGTTTTTAATTGGTTCGTGCGGGGATCCGTCCTTAGTGCGTGAGAGCGAGGGGGACACATATTACGGCAGTCAGAATTTAACCGATGCAATGATACAGCGCAGCGATTGGTCTGTGATAACGCTGGACTACAATAATCTGTCTGCCAGCTGTGGCATATAAAATACCTTCCTCGTTATTCGCTCTTTGAGAAGGAATTGGTTTTTGTGTAAAAGGACATTTTAGCTACTTTTTTACCCAGTGCAATAAAGGGTATACGCTCAAATATGAGCTGTTTCTCTGTTTCAAAGTTTTTTCTTCTTCTTCGCTAGAGTCCTTTCTCCTATTCTTCTTTTGATTCATAATTAATGCCTGATTACAATTTTAGAGTCATAGTATCGCATTGTAATACTTATATTGATTTTTTGGGAATCTATTAGAAAGCTTTTATATGTTGTTAATTCGTTCATAAAGCCAGAATGTTTGTCAACCGACCATTTTGGCTATTTGACTGACAGGGAAGACTTGCCTTCAAATCAGAGGAAAAAACACACCCCAAGTTTTTATTAAGGCCTTTCTGTAAGCAGGCTCGTATCCAGGATTTCGCCCCCGGGGGCCGACGTGATTTTGGCGCCCCTGTGTACTTTTCAGGAATATGAGCGCCCCCCCCCCATGGCCAGCCAACATGGACATACGGCTTAAATGCCGTTGATAGGATTAAAAAAATATATATATTGGTTTTTTTTTTTTTTTTTTTTTTTTTTTTTAATGGTAAGTTCATGGAAAGATTCTTGGTGTCTGAAGGTATTACCGCTATAATTGAATGCTAATAATCTTCTAAATGGAGCGGCGAAAGCGAGATCGGACTTTCGCCCCCTCTACTTTTACGATCAGAAGCAAAAAATCCTACGCAATTAGGGGATTTTTTTCCTTTTGTTTAGCTTTCATCAGAATTCATATGAAGGGAGCCGTTATTTGTCCATCAAAACGGATTCGAAATGTCCATATAAATCACGTGAAATTTTCCCATCAGTAATGTGAATCAAACAATTGTAATGATGTTTTGTTGTTCAGAATCCTCATAAACTGCTTACAAGAACGGAAAAAATAAGCAAGCGTGAAGCGGCAGCAGAAATTTGCAATGTATTGAATGATCTGAAATGTCATAATTTTATGCATTCTGTCGGAACACAATGTAAGTAACTCCCTTGGAAAATGAAGGAACGCAAAGCGCTAGCAAAAATTTTGCTCTATGTAATAGAGACGAGAAAGTTTAAGAATCATTTGGCCCCATTATTTTAAGAAGACCATTTGTTGCCCAGTATTTTAGATATGAAAGAAGATTGAATATCTATCTATCTATTATCTATCTAATAATCTATCTATTTTAATTCTGCTTCTCTCCCTTAGTTTAAGATCATTTGGAGCCCCCCTAAATGTTAAGATTGAATTGGCGCCATACAGGGGCCCGCGTGAGCGTTTTGAAAGTGGAGGGGCGAGCTAAACGTGTGGAGGGGGGGGGGGGCGGAACAGGCTAAACAATCACAATGTATGGTCATTTTTCCGTTTTTGTTACACGGTTGCTGAAAAAGGTGGGGGGCTGAAGCCCCAGCCCCCCCCCCGGCTCCGCGGCCCCTGCCATACCTGCATGATTTAGATCAATTTTGATGTCCCTTGGTTTCAAATCAATTGTGGCCCTTTCAGGTCCAGGTTTAGGTCAATTTTAAAATGCAAAAAATAAACTGTAACAGTGTATTCAACATAAATATAATATCTAAGATGATTAGTATCATAATGTAAATTTAGTAAAAGGAAAAACAACATGCGAGCGAAGCACGCAACGGAAATTTTGATCTTATTCGAAATAATTGAAACAGGATACTTCATGCGTTCCGAGGAACAGAATGTAGAATTATTGGAAAATAATGATGCAGCGTGAAGCGCGAGTCAAAAATTTGGAAAAAGAATGTATATACAGACCCGGATGCAATTTTGAAATTTTGCTCTATCTCGCATAGGACCATGTTTAAAAAGAGCATTTGGTGTGCCCCTTGTTTCAGGTAAATTCGGCGCCCCATTAACAGTATCATTTGGGCGCCCTATAAACTGTAAGTTCAATTTGGCGCCCCGTAATTTTAAAATCGATTTGACGTCCCCTTAACTTTCAATTCAGCGCCCCATAAGTTTCTTGGTCATTTTGGCCTCTGTACGTGTAGCCTCAATAATGGGGCAGTTATACATTCGAAAATTAATTTGAATGAAAAAAAAAAAAAATTAATAAAAAAAATGTAAGTGAAATGAATAAATTTAAATGTTTTGACGTTAGGATCCCAATAATGTAATTCTGGTAAAGAATAAAAAAACACAGGCGTGTGGAAGAGGGAACACGGAAATTTTGATATATTTGAATGATTAGAAACTGGTCATTTTATGGGTTCCTCAGTAACACAATGTATATCTCATGGGAAAAAGATGATGCGAGCGCGAAGCGCGAGCGAAAAATATTCTCTGTTTATACAACCAGGAGGCATGGAATGTTAAAATTTTGCCTATTTTCCAAGATATAGCCATTTTAAAGACCCTTCTGGGTTTTTGTGTGTTGTTTTGTAGGCCCTTGTTTCTGGTAATTTCGGTCGCTCCTTCGTAATTTAGAATATAGTTGGACGGCCCCTTAGTTTCAGGTCGAGTCGGTGCCCCTAAATTTAAGGTCAATTTGCGCCTTACTTAGTTTAAGGTCGATTCCGCGCCCTAAGTTAATATCATTAGGCGCCCTCAGCTTCAGGTCAATTTGGCGCCCCACCTATTTCGGGTCAATGTTGGCGCCCCACCTAAGTTCGGGTCAATTTGGCGGCCCCACCCTAGTTTGGTAATTCTGGCGCCCTCGTACAAGCTCATTTGGCGCCCCCGTACTTTATTGTGATTTGGCTCCCGCTAAGTTAAGGTTAATTTGGCGCCTCTTAGTTTACTGTCGTTTTGCGCCCCTATAATTTTAAGTCGATTTAAAGCACCCCTAAGTTTAAGTTTGATTTTGCGCTCTCTAAATCTAAAGGCGCGATTTGGCGCCCAAATGTTAAAGCTCAATTTGGCGCGCTTTAGTTTAAAGGTCGAGTCGGCGCCCCTAATTTAATATCATTTTGGCGCCCCACTAAGTTTCGGGTCAATTTGCGCTCCCACATTTAAGCTCCATTTGGAGGCCCCCTTAGTTTAATGTCGATTTGGCGCCCCTCTGTTTAAGGTCAAATTTGGCGTCCCCTAAATTTACTGTCTTTTGCGCCCCCTAATTTTTTTAAGGGCGCTCCTCCCTTCCCCTCTCTCTCTCTCTCTCTTTCTCTCTCTCTCTCTTTCCTTTCCTCTTTTCCCCTTTTTTTTCCTGTTTTCTTTTTTTTTTCTCCTTTTTTCGGCGCCCCACTGCACACCCCCGGGGGGCCGCGAGCCCGTTAAGCCACCCCCAAATACGTGCATGAAATTTAAGGTCAATTTGGTAGCCCAATAAGTTTAATATCAATTAGGCCCCCCTTAGCTTCAAGGTCAATTTGGCGCACCTACGTTTTAAGCCTCAATTTGGCGCCTGTTAGCTTTTAATGTCGTTTGGCGCCCCTAAATTCTAATTCGATTCTGGCGGCCCCTAATTGGGTCTAATTTGGCGCCCCTTAGTTTACTATCGATTTACCGCCTTAATTTCTAAGGGTTGATATTGCGCCCTCTCCTAAATCTAAGCTCAATTTGGCGCCCCTTAGTTTAAGGTCGAGTCGGCGGCCCGCCTTAGTTTAGGTGGTCGATTGGCGCCCTAAGTTTAAGGTCCATTTGGCGACCCTTAGATTGTACTGTCGATTTTGCCCTATTTTTTAACGGCCCCCTCCTGTACCTCGCTTCTCTCTCTCGCTCTCTTTTGTCCTTGCTCTTTTCCCGTTTTTTTCCTTTTTCTCTTTTTTTTCATTTTTTTTTCTTTTTTTCCGTCTTTCTTTTTTTACTCTCTTTTTTTTCTTTCTTTTTTTTCCTTCCTTTCTTCCTTTTTCCTCTCTTTTCGGCGCCCCCTGCGCGCCACCGGGGGTCGGGCCCGTAAAGCCCCCCGCCCAGAAATAACGCGCAATGGTAACGACCATTTAGCATTCGTTGTGTGCTCACGATTAAACAATTGCTGTTTAATTTAATTTATTTTTTATTGATATCACCGCAACACTTATTTTGCAACATTATTTTGCTCAAAATTTTTTAGTCTTAAATAAAAATAAGTATCTTTTTATTTTTTTCACGAACAAGACGAAACTTACCTGGTTGCAACGAAAAGCGTTCACTCTAATGACAACGGAAATTAAAATGCACCGTGTAATCTTACTTGTCATTATAAGTTTCGGATTTGGACTACTTTTGCGCTTTTCAGACGATTTTAAAACTTAATTGTAACGCGATGCCGTCCTCAGAATTTGGTCCGTTCGCTCCCCGAACATTCATCCCCCCCCTCCCCTTAGGATACACTGTAAAAATTATATATGTAATTTTTACAGGCAAATCTGTCTGTCAGCCAGAAGTCACCATATAAAAAACGTATTATAAAAAAACGTTTTTGTTGTAAATTTCTTCTGCAATAATTTCATGAGAAATAAAAATATACATCAGGAGTAATCTTTGTTCGTTTTAACGCAACTGTGTATGGCTATAGAACTCTAATGATTTTTTCCTTCTCTTTTCATAAATATTAGAGGAGAAATTTACATGCAAACTGTTATTTTAACTTACATTTTTGTAATGGCTTCTCTGGCTGAGCATCACTTTGCTGTATATTTTTTTTTACAGTGTACGGACCTGGGGTAACATCCAGTGGCCGATTGCGGTTTAAATCAAGGTTAAACTAACTAAACCCAGTGTATGAAACTAATTTTCGAATCGTTCTTAACTTCGCCATGATGAACAGATTTAAGGTCAGTTTATAATAATAATAGTGTAATTTTAAAGCGCACACCAGATTTTTAAGGCCAGGTTTAATAATAGATAGTGTAAACTTCTGAAGGCGCAACATATTTTCTTGAACATCTGACGAGCTTGGTGCGAGTAGAAAACAGACGGGAGCCGGGAGGTTGGGGGGGGGGATTTCAGCTCCGACTTTTGTCAGAAATGTGGTACAAAACGGAAAATGACCATACATTTGTGATTTTTAGCCTGTTTAGCCCCCCCTTCCCACCCATTGTGGCGCTCAAGCCCCTCCTTTCAAAACGCTCTGGCGGCCCCTGCTCGAGCCACATCACCGCCAAGCTCCATAATTCAATTCCTATGAATCAAAATCCTATACAAGCTGGAATGAAGCTGTGGCGGATCGGGGAGCCATTGGCGTCATAACTTGGGGGCGCATGGGGGAGCGTCCCCGCCCCCACCAATCTTCAGGAGGCGATATGTCCCCCACGAATTTTCTGCTGTCGAAATGTCCTCCACGAATTAACTGCATTACAGCACTATGAATACGATTTGGGGAGACGGGGTTATATGGATCATTTTTCACAAAAATAAGCCGTAAAACAAAAGCCTGATCTTATTTCAAGAAATAACATCAGATGGTGTGTATATCTGTATGCTACAAATTATCCCATAAAATTCTTAAACTTAGTGATGGTTCCGGAAACAAATCATCTTCAACAAGACCATGTAAGTGTTCCAACTAACCCCAACCACGGGGTTAGTTGAAACATCGGTATGGTGTAAGTTGAAAGCTTGTGCATGGTATCTTTATAATTATATTTAAACGACCTACAACATTATTATGGTTCAGCGCTCATTTTGGCTTTATGATTCTAATTCTAAAAAAAATTAAATTGATGTCCATTTTTTTTTTTTTTACTTATGTTATATTACACTTGATGGCATCCTACTCACAAACAGATATTCTGAGTCCTGTGAAGTAGCATCCTGCAATATATTTTGTTTAAACCAAAATAAAATTGTCCAAATGTGCAGTAAATACACATGTAAGGATATTTCGGACAACTTTTTTTATTCAGCTGAAACTATTTATTAATTACATGTTCCAATAACCCCGAGGCCATTTTGACATTTGTAAGCTTACTGCACAAGGACAACACATGCATTTATTCACCTTGTTTTGTAGCTTGGTATAATGTTTGTTATCTCAAAAACTGGCAACTTAATTTTATGATCATCTCTGGATTGATATAAAATATTGTAAATTATGACAATTTACTCAGAGGGTAGAAAACAACATAGCTTTCTAAACTTCGTGGCTTGAGCATGTGTGCTGTCTAAATGTGGTGGATGGCATGTTAGCTAGTAGCAACAACCTGAGGGTAACACTTGCATAAAATAGCCGTTAAAGAAATTGCACTGTTTCACTAACCCGTTGTTTTCCAACTAACCCCACTCCCCTACTAGTCTCATTGCTAATAATGTTGCATGTTTTGTATTCTATTCATTATGATGAACCTTTTAATTAAACCGGGGGAGTTTCCTCCGGGGAAGTCTATCTCCGGGGGGTTTCTCCTGGGGTGTTTTCTCGAGGAGTTGTGCTCGGGGGAGTTGCCTCAAGGTGGAGTATCGCTCAGGGCAGTCTTCTCTGCGAGCTTGTCCTCCGGGGGAGCTCGTCCTCGGGGGGGGGGGGACCGTCTGCGGGGGAGATGTCCGATACGAATTTGGGCATCCCAAGATCGTGCAGCTTTTCTTACAACTGGTAGCCTTTGCGAGCGCAAAGCGCGGCCGAAAATTGTGTTTTGAATTCAGAAAATTAGTCAAAATATGCAAAATGACCATTTGGTCACGTGTGTGACGAAATGATACAAAATCTTGATTTAATTGGCTATAATCTTAACAATTTTAAAAATATACTGAATTGATGTTTATATTATGGTATATTTGTTGGCTATATTTGGAAATACTTTTTGATGTTAACAATTATGCATGTTCAGGTCACAGGTCAAAAGAATTGGTCACGTGTGTGGACTTCACAGAAACGCATGATATTGAAAGTTTCAATTTCATTTTGATTCCAGTGAGTTTTAAAATTATGAAATAATAATATATATAATAATAATATAGCGTTATACACATATCCACCTTGTGTTTTCTAAGCGCTTATAGTGCTTTATTTAATGTTCGTATTGATGTATTTGATGAAATTTCTGTGTGTGCTTTTTTGAATTTTCTTTACTTTACAACACTTTTTTTTTCAGCCCGGGACTCCTCTTTTAAGTTTTCAAGTCGTCTGAAAAGCGTCATAAAGTAATCCAATCGAAACTGTAATAATGACAAGTGATCCACGCTACTTTTAAGTTCCGTTGTCATTTAGGTGAACTGCTTTCTTTGGCAACCAGGTAATTTCGTCTTGTCGCGAAAAAATGATTTTTGAGCAAATAATGTTGGGCAAGTTATGTGTTGTTGGTATATCAATAAATTTTGAAGTCAAATTAATTAAACATGCATTTTAATCGATGAGTGAGCACACAAGCGAAGCAAAAATGGTGGCTTACCTTGCGCGTATTCTGAGGGGGGGGGGCTTTACGGCCGAGCCCCCCGGGGGCGCGCCGGGGGGCGCCGAAAAAGAGAGGAAAAAGGGATAGAAAGGGAAGGGAAAAAAAGAGAAAAAAGGGAAAAAGACGAGAAAAAAAGAAGAAATGGGAGAAAAAAGAGAGAAAGGGAAAAAAGGGGGAAAGGGAAGGAAAAGGAGGGAGTGAGAGAGGAAGTGGGGGGGGGGGGCAAGGGGGCCCTTAAAAAATTTAGGGGGTGCGATCATCGACAGTAAATTAAGGGTCGCGAAATTGACTTAAAATTAAGGGGCCAAAATTGACCTTAAACTTAGGGGCGCCAATCAACTTAAAACTAAAGGGGGCGCCGACTCGCTTAACTAAGGGGCCGCCAAATTGAGCTTAGATTTGGGAGAGGGTTCAATATCAACCTTAGAATTAGGGGCGCTAAATCGACCTTAGATTAGGAGAGGGCGCAAATCAATTATTTAAACTTAGGGGCGGTAAAATCACGCTCACAATTGATCCCGCAATTGCTCACTGTCCATTATTGATCCGCAACGAGACAACAATATGAAAACAGAAGATAATAGACTCCGAAATCTCGTGATGCATACTACACTAACATACAACCATGGTCGTACGCTTCAGCAGTCCGTGCCATGGGGGCGCCGCCGCCCCCTCGCAAAATAGAGGTTACTCAGCGTTTCTGTACCTACTGTGGAGAGCCAATACCGGCGAACAAATACGGTACTATGTAGACCACGGCTTTCAACTTCAATGTGCAGATGCTTCAATAAGGAATAAAGAAAAATGTGGCAATTACTAATATGTCGGCACGACCGAGGAGTGGCCTTGTAATGCAACCGACTAAACAATGTATAAGAAAAATCTTCATATATCACTGAATATGAAATGTGGCTCAGTAACTTGACCTCATGTAATCATTTAAAGTTGGTCATCTTATATCCTTTAGCCTGCTATAGTAAATAAGATGAAATTCGTTTTGATATCTAAAATTAAATGTTGACATATTATGTCCGACTGAAGTGGTTGAATGATATGATTTTACTGATAAACAATTCATGTCGATGGATATACATTGGTCGAAAGAGATAGACATAAAATAAAAGAGGTGGGGTTGTTATGTAATTTTTATCGTAACACATTACAGTTCTCCTGAACGTAATGATTTTTATTGATGATATTTATTGAGGCTACCTGGATTGACATTAACTCTTACAGTCATGTAATTTAATCATAGGATGCATATATAGGCCATCCATCACTGATTATGAATATTTTAATAAAATGCTTGATGTCTTTGAAAATGTTGACATTCTGAAGACAAGGACCTGGTAATTTGGTGATCTTAATTAGATTATAAATGCAGACATCTCATCTAATAACCAATAAATGATGGGGGGGAGTGAAAATTTATTTTACTTGACGCAAAATGATTTCACAACCCACCAGGGTATCGGTACTTCATTTACGTGTATTGATCATGATGTTTTACCTCAATACCTGATAAACAGTTATTAATGATGTGCAAAATATCATATATTTGATATATACATGTTAAACCTAAAAAAGATTACTAAAATGTTCATATGTCATACGTTATTCAGAAACTATAAGAACGTTTCGATGTGCATGCTTTTATAACTGAGCTTAAATAAAACTGTGATACTCTTAGGTAAAGGGATTCTTGCAGAAGAATGGAAACTTGCTAGGGAAACTCCGGTATACAAGGGAAAAGGAATAAAGATGATTTTCTAAATTAAGGACCCTTTCCAGTTGTATGTCATATGGCCAAATATTTGAAAAGAAGTAACAATCTCAGTTTTTATAATGATTTGCAACGCCTAATCTTGTAAACTATCGTTCATATGCTTTTTGCCAAATCATTCCACATATAATCGTTTACCCATAAGTCACTGACTGACTGGTACGAGCATTTAATTTAAAGGAGAAAGTTGTGCATGTTTTTCTTGACATTTCAAAATGTTTTGATTGTATCGATCATGAGCTTTTTATTATTTAAGTTAAAGAATATGGGTGTTTTGCATTAATGGATTAAATGGTTTGAAATTTTTCTTTCTGATAGAAACAATCGGTATTTTTAATGGTAAGATTTCCTGAAACTAAGAAATAGGAGTGGAATTCCTCAGGGCAGCATTCTAGGCCCTCTTTTTTTTATTATTTATTAATGATATTTCTGAATGTTACTGCTCTGTACATGTAATATTTTGCTCATGATGTCGTAATATATTATTCTCACATGATATCAATGTTATTACTTTAAGACTTCAGGCAGATTTAAACTGCTATAAAGGAATGGTACAATTAAAATAGATAGTATTAAATGCCAGAAAGAGTAATATCATGTTGTAAGTAATAATTATAAAGTAGTTATGAACTCAATGATGCATAGACAATGAACGAATTGAACAGTACCAATAACGATATTTAGGAAATTGAAATTGATGACAAGTTTATCATGGGAAATCATCATATAAAAAATCTTAGTCGATTCATTATGTTATAAAATCTATACTATTAAGGAACTTTGAAATTCTTAGAGTAAATTTTAAATGTATCTATAAAAATACAATACACGTTTTTGATTATTCTGCTCAGTCTGGGGGAATTGCTCTTCAAGAAACAAACCATTCTTTTACAGTTTACAAAAAGAGGTGCACGCATCGTTAAAGGGAACTTTATTACGGAAACCAATATTTTGGATATAATTCAATCGTTAGCATGGCAAACGTTAGACGAAGAAGAGATTATTTCCTTTCTTGTATTATGTCGCAATTGTCATCCATGGGAAAGCACTGTCGAGAATGTATATGAGATAGATAATGGTTGGTAGGCACGATGTAATACACGATATTCTGACTGCGCTTAATGTGTTTTACCGCAAGCAACTCTTGAATGTTTTAAAGAAGTTTCAAATTATGCGGGGGGTAAGATATGGAACTAATCTACATGCAAATTTTAACAAACGCTTCATCTATTAGAACACTTTTAAAGGCGCATGTATAAGAATGAATTTCAAAATATGATCTTATCTTAAACTAAATTTTAAATACTGCCTTTTATCTGTTTCCCAAAGCTCAAATTACCAATTCTTAACGAACTTGCCTCTCTCATTGATTCAATTATATGTTTGTTTTAAATCTTGTTTTATATCATAAAATTCCACTGATCATTACTTTTTTAAAAAATTCAATCAATTTTTTTTTTTTTTTTTTTTTTTTTTTTTTTTTAAAATTAGAAACATTCCAATATATCTTTGTTAAAATGACATCTTTGTATTTTGTTTAGTTTTTTACGTGATTATCAATTCACAAATTTTATATTAGCTAATTCGTAATATGCATTATAATGTTGTTTTGATTCATGTGTTGATAAAGTTGTTATTCTGTTTTTTTTATATGTCCGAATTGTAATCCTGTATAAAGATGTTTTTAATAAAATAAATAAAAATAAATAAAAATAAATCGATAAGTAAACTAAGGGCGCCAAATTGATCTCAATTAAGGGGGCCAATCGACTTTAAATTTAGGGGGGCGCCAAATCGACCTTTTAAACTAAGTAAGGGCGCTTAAATTGACTTAAATTTCCACTGAACGTATTTTTTTGGGGGCTTTAACGGGCCCGGGCCCATTGTCTAAGGGAAACCTATCCATGGGGCAAACGTGCCCACATTGGCGGTTTTGCTGCCTCTGGGGTTTTGGTCCGCGGGTTTTTGTTCCGACTTTTTCGGGGGGGAAGAGGTGGAGATGGTTTTGTCGGGGCATTTTTCCTCCCGCTGCTGCCTGGGGGTTGCCTTTTTGACTCATTGGGAAAACTAGTGTATTGAAGGATGAAAGTGCCAGTGCTGTATTGGAATACCACAAAGATAATTTCTGAATGATATCGTTTGGAATAATTTTGCTAGAAATACTTATTCCTACCTCTGCCTGACTTGGTGTTAGGTGACGTGTTTGTGCAGGCTGCTTTATAGTCATTGGGAGACAATGTACCTAAAGGCCCATTTACAGTTGGTCGTGCGACTGCTTACGGCTGTTGCGATTGTGTGCAACATGTGTTGTGAGCAAATGGTCGCAAACGATCGCAAGAACAATAATATCGTGAAAGCACCCTAACCGGGATGCCTGATTTATCTCTTTTTCATTTCTTAGGAATAAATCCAAGTTTTTAATTTTTAATACACTCTGGTCTATTGTTGCAGACTTTGTGGTATGTCATCTTCCATCATTTGTATTGTCGTAGTAGTCCTGGTGGTACGTCTCTGACCCCAGAGCCATTCATAGAAATATAACTATGCTTTTCCCATGAAAATGGCGCCCTCGGATGAGCACCGGGATTGTGTGTCTTGGCGGAATTGTCTTTATTATATATATATATTTCCCTTCTCGAATGGTTTGACTTGATTCTTGGGGACCGGAATATTGGGAGCATTGGAACTGTCAGGGTGGGCTGGTTCTTCGGGGATGTTGCGCTGCCGCTGGTTTCTTTTTTATTTTTTTTATTTTTCCCAGCTATGAATTGCGTGCATAACTTTAATTTATCGTTTTGTTTTTGTTTTTGTTTTAATAACAGAATTGTCGCCATTTGACGGTACGTTTCTCATTATTTAATTATCTTTGTCATTGAATTCTCAGTCGATGTTTACTAGGTTTATTAACAAGAAAAAAAGGATACAAAAGAAGAAAAAAAAAACAACTTACAAGCAAAGTAAAACAACTAAAACAGACCTTTAGATCAAACTTAAGTTTTGTAAAAAGAAAAAAAAAAGGGAATGGAAAGGGGAAATAAAATAAAAATAAAGGGAAATAAATAGGACGAGAGAAGAAAATAAGAATATCCTTATTAACATTTCCCTACAATATGAAACTTTCATATTGTTGGTAATTTTTTTAAAAGCAAAATAATCTCGGTCGCCGCTTCCGAGACTATAAGACTGTATTTGTTATCTTATCCCTCAGATACAGGCATTGGAATAAAGTAATCCAAATTTGTTTTTTTTTACTCAACCATCAATGTAACCCTTTTGTTTAACATAATATATTCTTTATATTCTAATTTTAACATTGATTGAATGTTATAATTAATGTTTCAATTTCGCGAATATTATGTACTGACCTCGCCACTTTTCCCGCGCTTTCCTGGACTGGGGTTTATCTCAAACTAATTCTAAATAAATGTATTGCTTCTGTATTTTTTCCCATGGAGGAATATTTCTCGTATCTGCAGTTATACATTTAATGACGCCAAGCTCATTCATGGTACTTCTATTGTTTGTCTTTATATAATATGATATAGTATATGTATTTTATTTCATACACTTATTTCTGTTATCAAACAGGTCGTTTAAAGTAGACTTTTCAGCACGGGCTATCTTCACTAAAAATATATATATTATATATTATTTGTAAGTAGTAGATATATATTCTGCTTTCTCTGTCTTACCCACCACTATCTCTCTTCGTCTAAACAGCTCCTTTCTGCTAGGGTTGTATCTTCCCCCCCCGTAGGTAGGTCTTAAGGCGTCTGTCTCCTGAAAGTCAAGACTGTCACCCGACGTTGATGTTACCACTTACGAGGGACGACCGTAACCCCGCCACTGCGGTACGCGGTGCAGACTTGGGAGTTTATACCCTTTCTTTCGTTACTTTGTCCCGTCTAGTCAAGGAATACCTATACTTTTTTTCAGTTCTTTTATTCATTTATTTATTATAATTCTTTATTCTTTACAAGAACGAGGTCGGTCTATTTTTATCTAGACATGTTATACGACAGATATTTTGACTTTGCTTAATTATCATCAAAGCTTTGTATTAAAAAAAAAAATAATAATAAATAAAAAATAAATAATAATAAAGAATAAACTTTCAACCAGGAATAACCGCTAATTATATGATTATTTTCTTAAAAAGAAAGAAAAGAAAGGAAAAAAAACACGCAAATAATAAGGCGTAAATATTCATATAATGAATGAAAGCGCCGTAAAATATAAAAACAACAACAACAACAACAACATATCAACGGGAGCCGTAATTTGTCCATCAAAACGATTCGAATGTAAGCCATATAAAATCACGTGAAATTTTTCCATCAAGTAATGTGAAATCAAACAAATGTAAAATGATGTTTTGTTGTTCAGAATCCTCATAATCTGCTTACAAGAAAGAAAAAATAGGCGAGCGTGAAACGCAAGCAGAAATTTGATGTATCGGAATGATCTGAAAACGTCACATTTTATGCATTCTTCAGGAACACAATGTAATAACTCCTTGGAAAATGAAGCGAGCGCGAAGCGCGAGTAAAAATTTTGATCTATGTAATAGAGACCAGAAGTTTAGAATCAATTTGGCCTCCATAATTTAAAGACCAATTTGTTGCCCGGTAATTTTACATATGAAAGAAAGATAAATATCTATCTTTCTATCTAATGATCTATCTATTTATAATTCTGCTTCTCTCCCTTAGTTTAAGATCATTTGGCGCCCCCTAAATCTTAGATTGAATTAGCGCCATACAGGGGCCGCGGAGCGTTTTTGAAAATAGAAGGGCTGAGCTGAAAGTGGGGGGGGGGGGGCTAAACAGGCTAAAAATCACAAATGTATGGTCATTTTTCCGTTTTTGTACACGGTTGCTGAAAAAAGTAGGGGGGCTGAAGCCCACCTCCAGCCCCCCCCCCCCCGGCTCCGCGGCCCTGCCATACATGCATGATTTCAATTTGAAGTCCCTTGGTTCAAAATCAATTTGGTTCCCCTTTCAGGTCAGGTTTCAGGTCAATTTGAAAATTCAAAAATAAATGTAACGTGTATTCAAATAAATTTAAATATCTAGATGATTAGTATCCCATAATGTAAGTTCTAGTAAGAGGAAAAACACATACGAGCGAAGCACGAACGGAAATTTTGATGTATTCGAATAATTAGAAAACATGATATTTCATGCGTTCCTGAGGAACACAATGAAATAATTCATTGGAAAATAATATTGCGAGCGCGAAGCGCGAGCAAAAATTTGGGGGTGTATATACAGACCCGGATGCAATTTTGAAATTTTGCTCTATCTGGATAGAGACCATATTTTAAAGACCAATTTTTTGCCCCCTTAGTTTCAGGTAAGCTCGGCGCCCATTAGTATCAGATCATTTGGGCGCCTTATACCTGTAAGCTCAATTTTTCACCCCTAATTTTAAAATCGATTTGACGCCCCCTTAACTTCAATTCAGCGCCCCCATAAGTTTATGATAATTTTGGCGCTCGTACGTGTAAGCTCAATATGGGGCAGTTAATAAATTGAAGATTAATTGAAATGAAAAAAAAAATAAATAAATAAAAAAAAATGTAACGTGAAATAAAATAAATTTAAATGTTTTGATGGTTAGGATCCCATAATGTAAATTCTGGTAAAAGATTAAAAAAAAAAACACAGGCGTGTGCGAAGAGGGAACGGAAATTTCGATATATTCGAATGATTAGAAAACTGGACATTTCATGGGTTCCTCAGTAACACAATGTAATATCTCAATGGGAAAAGATGATGCTATGTATATACAAACCAGGAGGCATGGAATTTTAAAATTTTGCTTTTTTTTCAGATATAGACCATTTTAAAGACCCTTCTGGGTTTTTTTTTTGTGTGTGTTTTGTGGGGCCCCTTAGTTTCTGGTAAATTCGGTACCCCTCCGTAAGTTTAGGATATAGTTGGAGCCCCTTAATTTAAGGTCAATTTGCGCCCTTACTTAGTTTAAGGTCGATTCCGCGCCCCTAAGTTTAATATCAATTAGGCGCCCCCTCAGCTTCAGGTCAATTTGGCGCCCCACCTAAGTTTCGGGTCAATTTGGCGCCCCTACGTTCAAGCTCAATTTGGCGCCCCCGTAGTTTAATGTCGATTTGGCTCCCCCCCTAAATTTAAGGACTATTTGGCGCCCCTAAGTGTAAGGTCATTTTGGCGCCTCTTAGTTTACTGTCGATTTTGCGCCCCTATAAATTTTTAGGTCGATTTAGCACCCCTAAGTTTAAGTTTGATTTTGCGCCCTCTCCTAAATCTAAGGCCGATTTGGCGCCCCAATGTTAAAGCTCAATTTGGCGCCCTTTAGTTTAAGGTCGAGTCGGCGCCCCCTAAATTTAATATCATTTTGGCGCCCCCTCAGCTTCAGGTCAATTTGGCGTCCCCACCAAAGTTTCGGGTCAATTTGGCGCCCCCACATTTAAGCTCTATTTGAAGCCCCTTTATGTCGATTTGGCACCCCCTCAGTTTAAGGTCAATTTGGCGCCCCTTAATTTACTGTCGATTTTGCGCCCCCTAAATTTTTTTTTAAGGGCGCTGCTTCCCCTTTCCTCTCTCTCTCTCTTTTCCTTCCTCTTTTCCCCTTTTTTTCCTTTTCTCTTTTTTTTCTCCCTTTTTCTTCTTTCTTTTTTTTTTCTTCTTTTTTTTCCCTTTCCCTTTCTCCCTTTTCCCTCCTCTTTTCGGCTCCCCCCTGCACACCCCCGGGGGGCCCGGGCCCGTAAAGCCCCCCCAAAAAAATACGTGCATGAAATTTAAGGTCAATTTAGCGCCCTTACTTAGTTTAAGGTCGATTTGGCGCCCCCCTAAATTTAAGTTCGATTTGGCGCCCCTTAATTGAGATCAATTTGGCGCCCCTTAGTTTACTATCGATTTATTTTTTATTTATTTTTATTTATTTTATTAAAACATCTTTATACAGGATTACAAGTTCAGAATATTAAAAAACATGAATAACAACATTTATCAACACATGATCAAAAACAACATTATAATGCATATTACGAATTACTAATATAAAATTTGAAATTGATAATCACGTAAAATAACTAAACAAAATACAAAGATGTCATTTTAACAAAGATATATTGGAATAGTTTCTTAATTTTAATGATTGAATTTTTAAAAAAGTAATGATCAGTGGAATTTATGATATACAAGATTTAAAACAACATATAATTGAATCAATGAGAGAGGCAAGTTTCGTTAAGAATTGGTAATTTGAGCTTTGGGAACAGATAAAAAGGCAGTATTTAAAATTTAGTTTAAGATAAGATCATATTTTGAAATTCATTTCTTTATACATGCGTTTAAAAGTGTCAATAGATGAAGCGTTTTGTAAAATTGATGGTAGATTATTCCATATCTTACCCCCCGCATATTTGAAACTTCTTTTAAAACATTCAAGAGTTGGCTTGGGTAAAACTACATTAAGCGAGTCAGAATATCGTGTATTTACATCGTGCCTATCACAGACCATTTCTATCTCATTATACATTCTCACAGGTGCTTTCCCATGGATACAATTGTACATAATACAAGAAAGGAAATAATCTCTTCTTTCGTCTAACGTTTGCCATTGTAACGATTGAATTATATCCAAAATATTGGTTTCGTAATCAAAGTTCCCTTTAACGATGCGTGCAGCTCTCTTTTGTAAACGTAAAAGAATGGTTTTGTTTCTTGAAGAGCAATTCCCCCAGACTGAGCATGAATAATCAAAAACCGGTTGTATTGTATTTTATAGATTACATTTAAAATTTTACTGCTAATGAATTTTCAAAGTTTCCTTAAAGTATAGATTTTATAACATAATGATCGACTAAGATTTTTTATATGATGATCCCATGATAACTTGTCATCAATTTCAATTCCTAAATATCGTATATGTGGTACTTGTTCAATTCGTTCATTGTCTATGCATCATTGAGTTCATAACTACTTTTATAATTATTACCTTACAACATGATATTACTCTTTCTGGCATTAATACGTAATCTATTTTTATTGTACCATTCCTTTATAGCATTTAAATCTTCCTGAAGTCTTAAAGTAATAACATTGATATCATTGTGAGAATAATATATTACGACATCATGAGCATAAATATTACATGTACATGAGCATAAGCATTCAGAAATATCATTAATAAATAATAAAAAAAGGAGGGGCCTAGAATGCTGCCCTGAGGAATTCCTACTCCTATTTCTTTAGTTTCAGAAATCTTACCATTAAAAAATACCGATTGTTTTCTATCAGAAAGAAAACTTTCAAACCATTTAAATTCATTATGCAAAACACCATATTTCTTTAACTTAAATAATAAAAGCTCATGATCGATACAATCAAAACATTTTGAAATGTCAAGAAAACATGCACCAACTTTCTCCTTTAAATTAAATGCTTCGTACCAGTCATCAGTGACTTTGTGTAAACATGTATTTGTGGAATGATTTGGCAAGAAAGCATATTGAACGATATTTACAAGATTATGGGTTTGCAAATCAGATAAAAACTGAGATTGTTCTTCTTTTTCAATTAATTTGGCCATATGACATACAACTGAAATGGGTCTATAATTAGAAATATCATCTTTATTGCCTTTTCCCTTGTATACCGGAGTTTCCCTAGCAAGTTTCCAGTCTTCTGGCAAGAATCCTTTACCTAAGATATCACAGTTTTTTAAGTCAGTTATAAAAGCATTCACATCAAACTTCTTATAGTTTCTGAAACGTATGACATTATGAACATTTTTAGTAATCTTTTTTAGGTTTATACATGTATATATCAAATAATGATATTTTTGCGACATCATTAATAACATGTTTATCAGGTATTGAGGTAAACATATGATCAATACACTTAAATGAAGTACCCGATACCCTGGTGGGTTTGTGAATCATTTGGGTCAAGTAAAATAAATTTTCTATCATGTTTATTGGGTTATTAGATGAGATGTCTGCTTTATAATCATAATTAAGATCACCTAAAATTACCAGGTCCTTGTCTTCAGATGTAACATTTTCAAAGACATCAAGCATTTTATTAAAATATTCATAATCAGTGTTGGATGGCCTATATATGCATCCTATGATTAAATTACATGACTTAAGAGTTAATTCAATCCAGGTAGCTTCAATAATATCATCAATAAAATCATTACGTTCAGAGAACTGTAATGTGTTACGAATAAAAATACATACACCTCCACCTCTTTTATTTTTATGTCTATCTCTTCGTACCAAGGTATATCCATCGACATGAATTTGTTTATCAGTAATCATATCATTCAACCACGTTTCAGTCGGACATAATATGTCAACATTAATTTTAGATATCAAAAAACGAATTTCATCTATTTTACTATAGAGGCTAAGGATATTAAGATGACCAACTTTTAAATGATTACATGAGGTCAAGTTCTGAGCACATTTTTCATATTCATGAAATGAAGATTTTTCTATACATTGTTTAGTCGGTTTGACATTAACAATGGCACTCTCGTCGTGGCCGACATATTAGTAATTGCACATTTTTTCTTTATGTCCGTAATTGAAGCATCTGCGACATTGAAGTTGAAAGCCGTGTCTACAAGTACCGTATGTTCGCGGTGATTTGGCTCTCCACAGTAGGTACAGAACGCTGAGTAACCTCTATTTTGCGAGGGGGGCGGGGGCGTGGCACGGACTGCTGAAGCGTACGACCAGTGGTTGTATGTAGTGTAGTATGCATCACGAGGATTCGGATTCGTTCTTCTGTTATCATATTGTTGTCTCGGTGGGATCAATAATGTGAGCGTGAGCAATTGCGGGATCAATTGTGAGCGTGATTTACCGCCCCTAAGTTTAAAATAATTGATTTTGCGCCCTCTCCTAAATCTAAGGTCGATTTAGCGCCCCTAATTCTAAGGTTGATATTGAACCCTCTCCCAAATCTAAGCTCAATTTGGCGCCCCTTAGTTTAAAGTCGAGTCGGCGCCCCCTTTAGTTTAAGGTTGATTTGGCGCCCCTAAGTTTAAGGTCAATTTGGCGCCCCTTAATTTAAGGTCAATTTCGCGACCCTTAATTTACTGTCGATTTCGCACCCCCTAAATTTTTTTTAAGGGCCCCCTTGCCCCCCCCCCCCCACCTTCCTCTCTCTCTCTCTCTTTTCCTTCCTCTTTTCCCCCTTTTTTCCTTTTTCTCTCTTTTTTTTCTCCCATTTTTTTCTTCTTTTTTTTTCTTCGTTCTTTTTTTCCCTTTTTTTTCTTTCTTTTTTTCCCTTTCCCTTTCTTCCCTTTTCCTCCTCTTTTCGGCGCCCCCCTGCGCGCCCCCGGGGGGCTCGGGCCCGTAAAGCCCCCCCCCCCCCTCAGAATACGCGCAAGGTAAGCCACCATTTTTGCTTCGTTGTGTGCTCACTCATCGATTAAAATTGCATGTTTAATTTAATTTGACTCAAAATTTATTGATATCACCAACAACACATACTTTGCAACATTATTTTGCTCAAAATCTTTTTTCGCGACAAGACGAAATTACCTGGTTGCAAAGAAAGCGTTCACCTAAATGACAACGGAACTTAAAATGCTAGCGTGGTATCCCACTTGTCATTATACAGTTTCGGATTTGGGATTACTTTATGACGCTTTTCAGACGACTTTGAAACTTAAAGGAGGAGTCCGGGCTGAAATAAAAAAGTGTTGTAAAGTAAAGAAAATTCTAAAAAGCACAACACAGAAAATTTCATCAAAATACAACAATACGAACATTAAATAAGCACTATAAGCGCTTAGAAACACCAAGGTGGATATGTGTATTAAGCGCTATATTATTATTATTATTACTATTATTATTTCATAATTTTAAAACTCACTGGAATTTCAAAATGAAATTGAACTTTCAATATCATGCCGTTCTGTGAAGTCACACACGTGACCAACTTCTTTTGACCTGTGACCTTGAACATGCATAATTGTTAACATCAAAAAGTATTTCCAAATGATAGCCAACAAATATGTTACCATAATATAAACATTCAATCAGTATATCTTTAAAATTGTTAAAGTTATAGCCAATTAAATCAAGATTTTGTATCATTTCGGTCACACACGTGACCAAAATGGTCATTTTGCATATTTTGACTAATTTCTGAATTCAAAAACACAATTTTCGGCCCGCGCTTTGCGCTCGCAAAGGCTACCAGTTTTGTAAGAAAAGCCTTGCACTGATCTTTGATGCCCAAATTCGTATCGGGACATCTCCCCCGCAGGACTGGTTCCCCCCCCCCCCCCCCCCCCCCGAGGACGAGTCCCCCGGAGGACAGCTCGTCAGAGGAAGACTGCCCTTGAGGATAACTCCACCTTGAGGGCAACTCCCCCCGGAGGACAACTTCCTCGGAGAAAACACCCCAGGAGGACAACTCCCCCGGAGGATAACTTCCCCGGAGGAAACTCCCCCGGTTTATTAAAAGGTTCATCATAATGTAATAGAATACAAACATGCACATTATTATGCATATGAGTACTAGTAGGGGAGAGTGGGGTTAGTTGGAACACGGGGTTAGTTGAAACAGTGCAATTTTCTTTAACGGCTATTTTATGCAAGTGTACCCTCAGGTTGTTGCTACTAGTAACTGCCATCCACCACATTTTAGACAGCACACATGCTTCAAGCCACGTGAAGTTAGAAAGCTATGTTTGTTTTCTTACCCTCTGAGTAAATTTTGTCATATTTACAAATATTTTATTATCTCAGAGATGATCATAAATTAAGTTTGCCAGTTTTTGAGTATAACAAACAGTTATACCAAGCTACAAAACAAGGTTGAATAAATGGCATGTTGTTGTCCTTTGTGCAGTAAGCTTACAAATGTCAAATGGGCCTCTGGGGTTAGTTGGAACATGTATTAAGTAAATAGGTTTCAGCTGAATAAAAAAAGTGTTCCGAAATATTCCTATACATGTGTATTACTGCACATTGGACAATTTTATTTTGGTTTAAACAAAATATATTGCAGGATGCTACTTCACAGGACTTCAGAATATCTGTTTGTGAGTAGATGCCATCAAGTGTAATATAACATGAAGTAAAAAAAAAAAAATGGACATCAATTTTATTTTTTTTAGAATTAGAATCAATAAAGCAAATGAGCTGAACCCATGTAATAATGTTGTAGGTCGTTTAAATATAATTATAAAGATACCATGCACAATGTTTCAACTTACACCATACCATGTTTCAACTAACCCCGTGTGTGGGGTTAGTTGGAACACTTGACATGGTCTTGTTGAAGATGGATTTTTTTCCGGAACCATCACTAAGTTTAAGAATTTTATGGGATACATTTGTAGCATACAGATATACACACCATCTGATTGTTTATTGTTTCTTGAAATAAATCAGCTTTTGTTTTACGGCTATTTTTGTGAAAAATGATCCATATAACCCCGGTCTCCCCTAAATCGTATTCATAGGGCTGTAATGCATTTTAATTCGTGGAGGACATTTCACAGCCAGAAAATTCGTGGGGGACATATCGCCTCCTGAAGATTGGTGGGGGGGGGACGCGTCCCCCTGCTCCCCCAGTATTGACGCCAATGGCTCCCCTGGATCCGCCACAGCTTCAGCAGCTGTTTTAGGATTGATTCATAGGATTGAATTATGGAGCTTGGCGGTTGATGGTGGCTCGAGCAGGGGCCGCAGAGCGTTTTTGAAAGTGGAGGGGCTGAGCGCCACAAGTGGGTGGGGGGGGGGGCTAAACAGGCTAAAAATCACAAATGTATGGTCATTTTTCCGTTTTGTACACATTTTCTGACAAAAGTCGGAGGCTGAATCCCCCCCCCCAACCTCCCGGCTCCGCGTCTGTTTTCTACTCGCACCAAGCTCGGGTCAGATGTTCAAGAAAATATGTGTGCGCTTCAGAAGTTTACACTATCTTATTATTAAACCTGGCCTTAAAATCTGTGTGTGCGCTTTAAAAGTTTACACTATTATTATTATTAAACTTGACCTTAAATTTGTTCATATGGGCGAAGTTAAGAACGATTCTGAAAATTATTTTCATACACTGGGTTTAGTTTAGTTTACCTTGATTTAAACGCAATCGGCCGACTGGGATGTTACCCCAGGTCCGTACACTGTAAAAAAATAATACAGCAAAGTGATGTCAGCAGAGAAGCCATACAAAAATGTAATTTAAAATAACAGTTTTGCTGTAAATTTCTCCTCTAATAATTTATGAAAGAGAAGGAAAAAAATCATTAGAGTTCTATAGCATACACAGTTGGTTAAAACGGAACAAATGTATTACTCCTGATGTATATTTTGTATTTCTCATGAAATTATTTGCAGAAGAAATTTACAACAAAACTGTTTTTTATAATACGTTTTTTTTATGGTGACTCTGCTGACAGCAGATTTGCTGTAAAAATACATATATATTTTTTTTACAGTGTATCTAAGGGGGAGGGGGGGGGGATGAATGTTCGGGGAGCGAACGACCAAATTCTGAGACGTCATCCGTTACAATTAAGTTTTAAAATCGTCTGAAAAGCGTCACAAAGTAGTCCCAAATCCGAAACTGTATAATGACAAGTAAGATACCACGGTAGCATTTTAATTTCCGTTGTCATTTAGGTGAACGCTTTCTTTGCAACCAGGTAATTTCGTCTTGTCGTGAAAAAAATAAAAGATACTTATTTTTATTTTAAACTAAAAAATTTTGAGCAAAATAATGTTGCAAAATAAGTGTTGTCGGTGATATCAATAAAATAAATTAAATTAAACATGCAATGTTTAAGTGAGCACACAACGAAGCTAAAATGGTCGGTTACCATGCGCGTATTCTGGGGGGGGGGGCTTTACGGGCCCGAGCCCCCCGGGGGCGCGCAGGGGGGCGCCGAAAAGAGGAGGAAAAAGGAAGAAAGGGAAAGGAAAAAAAAGAAAAAAAAGAGAGTAAAAAAAAGAAAGACGAAAAAAAAGAAAAAAAAAATGGGAGAAAAAAAAAGAGAAAAAGGAAAAAAAGGGGGAAAAGAGGAAGGAAAAGAGAGAGAGAGAGAGAGAGGAAGGGGGAGGGGGGCCGTTAAAAAAATTCAGGGGGTGCAAAATCGACAGTAAATTAAGGGTCGCCAAATGGACCTTAAACTTAGGGGCGCCAAATCGACCACCTTAAACTAAGGGGGCGCCGACTCGACCTTAAACTAAGGGGCGCCAAATTGAGCTTAGATTTAGGAGAGGGCGCAATATCAACCTTAGAATTAGGGGCGGTAAATCGATAGTAAACTAAGGGGCGCCAAATTGACCTCAATTTAGGGGCGCCAAATCGAATTAAATTTAGGGGGGCGCCAAATCGACATTAAGCTACAGGGGCGCCAAATTGAGCTTAAACGTAGGTGCGCCAAATTGACCTGAAGCTAAGGGGGGCGCTCATATATTTAAACTTATGGGCGCCAAATTGACCTTAAATTTCATGCAGTATTTGGGGGGGCCTTAACGGGCTCGGGCCCCCGGGTGTGTTGCAGTGGGCGCCCGGAAAAAGGGGAAAAAAAGAAAAAGGAAAAAAAGGGAAAAGAGGAAGGAAAAGAGAGAGAGAGAGAAAGAGAGAGAGAGAGAGGGGGGGGGAAGGGGGAAGGAGCGCCCTTTAAAAAAATTTAGGGGGGCGCAAATTGACAGTAAATTTAGGGGCGCCAAATTGACCTTAAACAGAGGGGGCGCCAAATCGACATTAAACTAAGGGGCTCCAAATGGAGCTTAAATGTGGGCGCCCAAATTGACCCGAAACTTAGGTGGGGGCGCCAAAATGATATTAAATTTAGGGCGCCGCGACTCGACCTTTAAACTAAAGGGCGCCAAATTGAGCTTTAACATTTGGGCGCCAAATCGGCCTTAGATTTAGGAGAGGGCGCAAAATCAAACTTAAACTTAGGGGTGCTAAATCGACTTAAAAATTATATGGGGCGCAAATCGACAGTAAACTAAGACAAAATAACCTTAAACTTAGGGGAGCCAAATCGACATTAAAGTACGGGGCGCCCAATGAGCTTGTACGTAGGGGCGCCAAATTGACCCGATAACTTAGGGTGGGGCGCCAAATTGACCCGAAACTTAGGTGGGGGCGCCAAATTGACCGACAACTTAGGTGGGCGCCAAATTGACCTGAAGCTGAGGGGGCGCCTAATTGATATTAAACTTAGGGGCGCGGAATCGACCTTAAACTAAGTAAGGGCGCAAATTGACCTTAAATTTA
The DNA here is from genome assembly GCA_940671915.1 of Paracentrotus lividus. Classification (NCBI taxonomy): domain Eukaryota; kingdom Metazoa; phylum Echinodermata; class Echinoidea; order Camarodonta; family Echinidae; genus Paracentrotus; species Paracentrotus lividus. The sequence goes on along the minus strand of CALNVZ010000218.1, from coordinate 6,515 downwards.
GGGGGCACCGACTCGACCTGAAACTAAGGGGCTCCAACTATATTCTAAACTTACGAAGGGGTACCGAATTTACCAGAAACTAAGGGGCCCTACAAAACACACACAAAAAAAAACCCAGAAGGGTCTTTAAAATGGTCTATATCTGGAAATAGCAAAATTTTAACATTCCATGCCTCCTGGTTTGTATAAACAGAGAATATTTTTCGCTCGCGCTTCGCGCTCGCATCATCTTTTCCCATTGAGATATTACATTGTGTTACTGAGGAACCCATAAAATGACCAGTTTTCTAATCATTCAAATATATCAAAATTTCCGTTCCCTCTTCGCACACGCCTGTGTTTTTTATCTTTTACCAGAATTTACATTATGGGATCCTAACCGTCAAAACATTTAAATTTATTTCATTTCACGTTACATTTTTTTTTATTAATTTTTTTTTTTTTTTTCATTTCAAATTAATTTTCAATTTATTAACTGCCCCATATTGAGCTTACACGTACGAGCGCCAAAATGACAAGAAACTTATGGGGGCGCTGAATTGAAGTTAAGGGGACGTCAAATCGATTTTAAAATTAGGGGCGCCAAATTGAACTTACAGGTATAGGGCGCCCAAATGATCTGATTAATGGGGCGCCGAATTTACCTGAAACTAAGGGGGCAACAAATTGGTCTTTAAAACATGGTCTCTATCGAGATAGAGCAAAATTTCAAAATTGCATCCGGGTCTGTATATACATCTTTTTCCCAAAATTTTTGCTCGCGCTTCGCGCTCGCATCATTATTTTCCAATTAATTACTACATTCTGTTCCTCAGGAACGCATGAAGTATCCTGTTTTCTAATTATTCGAATAAATCAAAATTTCCGTTCGTGCTTCGCTCGCATGTGTTTTTCCTTTTACTAGAATTTACATTATGGGATACTAATCATCTAGATATTTATATTTATTTGAATACACGTTACATTTATTTTTGCATTTTAAAATTGACCTGAAACCTGACCTGAAAGGGGCACCAAATTGATTTGAACCAAGGGACATCAAATTGATCTAAATCATGCATGTATGGCAGGGGCCGCGGAGCCGGGGGGGGGGGCTGGGGGGCTTCAGCCCCCCACCTTTTTTCAGCAACCGTGTAACAAAAACGGAAAAATGACCATACATTTGTGATTTTTAGCCTGTTCCGCCCCCCCCCCCCCCCCCCTCCACACGTTTAGCTCAGCCCCTCCACTTTCAAAAACGCTCCGCGGCCCCTGTATGGCGCCAATTCAATCTAACATTTAGGGGGCTCCAAATGATCTTAAACTAAGGGAGAGAAGCAGAATTATAAATAGATAGATTATTAGATAGATAGATAGATAGATAGATATTCATCTTTCTTTCATATCTAAAATTACTGGGCAACAAATTGGTCTTTAAATAATGGAGGCCAAATTGATTCTAAACTTCTGGTCTCTATTACATAGAGCAAAATTTTTGCTAGCGCTTTGCGCTCGCTTCATTTTCCAAGGAGTTATTACATTGTGTTCCTGAAGAATGCATAAAATATGACGTTTTCAGATCATTCCAATACATCAAATTTCTGCTTGCGCTTCACGCTTGCTTATTTTTTCTTTCTTGTAAGCAGATTATGAGGATTCTGAACAACAAAACATCATTTTACATTTGTTTGATTCTACATTACTTGATGGAAAAATTTCACGTGATTTTATATGGCTTACATTCGAATCGTTTTGATGGACAAATTACGGCTCCCGTTCATATGATATTCTGATGAAGAGCTAAACAAAATTGAAACCCCTAATTGCGTAGGATTTTTTGCTTTCTGATCGTAAAGTAGAGGGGGGAAATCCGATCTCGCTTCGCGCTCGTATTTAGAATTATTAGCATTTCAATTTATAGCGGTAATACCTCAGACACCAAGAAATTCTTTTCCATGAACTTACCATTTTAAAAAAAAAAAAAAAAAAAAAAAAAACCAATATAATATATTTTTTAATCCTTCAACGTGCATTTAAGCCGTATGTCCATGTTTGCCTGGCATGGGGGGGGGGGGGGCGCCATATTTCTGAAAAGTACACAGGGGCGCCAAATCACGTCGGGCCCCCGGGGTGCGAAATCCTAGATACGAGCCTGCTTACAGAAAGGCCTTAATAAAAACTTTGGGTGTGTTTTTTTTTTCCTTCTGATTTTGAAGGCAAGTCTTCCCTGTCAGGTCAGAATACCAAAATGGTCGGTTGACAACATTCTGGCTATGAACGAATGTAACAACATATAAAAGCTTTCTAATTAGGATTCCTCAAAGAATCAATATAATATACAATGCATACTATGACCTTTAAAATGTAATCAGGCATAATTATGAATCAAACAGAAGAATAGGAGAAAGGACTCTAGAAGAAGAAGAAAAAAACTTTGAAACAGAGAAACAGCTCATATTTGAGCTATACTTTATTGCACGGGTAAAAGTAGCTAAATGTCCTTTTACACAAAACCAATTCCTTCTCAAAGAGCGAATAACGAGGAAGGTATTTTATAAGCCACAGCTGGCAGACAGATTATTGTTATCAGCGTTATCACAGACCAATCGCTGCGCTGTAATCATTGCATGGTTAAATTCTGACTGCCGTAATATGTGTCCCCTCGCTCTCACGCACTAAGGACGTGATCCCCGCACGAACCAATTAAAAACCGATGATCATAGGTTGTCGGTCTACACGCAGAGGTTTCATTTTACAAGCAGTAGATAAAACCGATGATCATGAGTTTTAACTCTGCGTGTGGCAGATAAAACCCATGATCATGGGTTTTAACTCTGCGTGTAATTTATAAAACCGATGATCATGAGTTTTAACTCTGCGTGTGGCAGATAAAACCCATGATCGTGGGTTTAAACTCTGCGTGTACTTGATAAAACCCATGATCATGGGTTTTTAACTCTGCGTGTACTTGATAAAACCCACGATCATGGGTTTTAACTCTACGTGTAGCAGATAAAACCCATGATCATGGGTTTTAATTACTGCTTGTAGAATGAAAATTCATGATCATGGGTTGTCATTCTACAAGCAGTAATTAAAAACCATGATCATGGGTTTTAAGTTCTGCATGCAGGGGTTTCATTCTACAAGTAGTAGTTAAAACCCATGATAATGGGTTTCAAACCCATGATCATCGGTATTTTGAATTAAGCAACAGTTCGCTTTCCATAGGAAGTCGTTTAACAAGGTCGTTGGGTGCGTGGGTTGTGTGATATCAGAGCGTAGCTTTCTCATAATATCTTATGATGTTGAAGGATTTTACAGACTGATGTGTTGCATTGTATTTCTTGATCATAAAATTTTACAATTACAAAGTCTTACGAATTCAATCCAAAGGCTGATAGCAGCATGTTTTATGTCGACTAAGCAAAAGTTATTATATCGATCACAGTCTTTAAAAAAATAATGAACTTATGAGAACTGATTTTATCAGTAATTATGGGTTAAATTAAAACTAACATTTATTTGAGCGTGAAATTTGTACTCTTCTGCTTTTGCGTAGAATCAAATGAAAAAAAAAGATCACCTGTAATCTGCTTCACTTGTTGGATCCATGTGGACCAATTAGATTGAAAGCATAACCTATACAGCCATAAGAGAAAACAGATACCAAATCAAAGTAACACGAAGACACACAAGTCTTTAACGACAACGATAGACTCTTAATTGAAAGACATTTTTAAAAGATTTTAAACAAAATAAAAAAGACTGTATATCTTTCTTTCTCACACTCACTCCGTCACTCTTTCTCTTTCCTTTTTTTTCTCTTTCCCTTTCTCTATCTCTTCTCTCTCTCTCCCTCTCTCTCTCCTCTCTCTCTCTCTCTCCTCTCTCTCTTTTCTCTCTTCTCTCTTCTCTCTCCTACCTTCTCTTTTTTATATATATATCTATATATTATATAATAAAATAATATATTATATATATATATAATATGTGTGGTGTTATGAATAAAAAGATCTAGGACAAGCTTGGACGTTGCTGGATTTTGAATCTTTAATCAAGCTTTCGGCTTAATTGCCTTCATCAGGATTTCTAAGAGAAAATCCATAACAAACAAGAACAAAAACCATAATAAATAAAAGTAAGTTATTATTATGGTTTTGTTCTTGTTTGTTATCATTCTCTTCAGTAAATTCCTGATGAAGACAAATAAGCCGAAAGCATTGAATAAATTACAAAGATCCGAGCATAGCTTGTCCTAGACATTTATTCATAAACACATATATCATCATGCGACAAAACGTCGTCATGTCCAAAAAAATGAGTCTCAGCGCACTTATATTATAATTATATAATATATATATATATATAATATATATATATATAATATGTAAATATTTATATATATAAATCATCAATGATCATCATATGATGATTACGTTTAACCCTAAAAGGCTTGGGGCGGATTCCGCCCCCCCCCCTCGACGTTTCGCGCAAGATCTCAATAACGCATAAAGCTGTCAACAGGCCGTTTCATGACTTTCTTTCAAGTCTCGCCGAACTGTTTAAACCAAATTTGCAACATTTGTAATATGCTCGTCAGACCGAAAATTGCTCAGAAATGTGATTTCGTGTACAAATCCAATACAAATTTATTTCAAGACATTATTCATAAATGTATGATATTTTTGCTTTTACTGCTTCAAATCAATTAGTTTTTGGTTCTTTCTGATCCTGATAATGTCGCCGACAATTCTTATCGAAAAAACAATAGAAAACAAAAAGTAAAAAAAACAAGAAATACATAAGAAATTATAAAAACAATGAATAATAAGAAATGAAATTTGATCAGAATTGTTTTTGAGATGCATTTCATAAGAATCCTACAAAGAGTTTATGAATATAAAAATATTAGCATGCTTTGTATAGCTTTATTAACGAATTAGTAGCAATTGCTAAATCTATGCAAAATATTGGCCGTTTAATTAATTAATAGGGTACACTGCAGCGTAATATGGCCCCCTAAGCTACATTTCCTAAATTTTGCATTAAAATTACGAATATGAACACTAGTCTAATCTTGTTTATATGAATCAATAATACTACTGCTTCTAACTTTATTGTCCGAAGAAGAAATACAAATATCACCAACCCCCCTGTCGCAATATTCAAATGTTCGTCATTACCAAGTTTGCTCGCATAATTACCTGCATGCTGCAGGGTTTAACATGGGAACACATGTATTTAATGTATGTTTTCAGAAACTTACTATATGACTCTATCATAGTCGGAAGTGCTAAATGTATTAAATCATTAACTTTAAGATCATTTGAAATTATAAGACCCTTCTAATAAATCCCTGATCTATTATATTTCATTTGTTAATGTATTTTGTAGTTTATTTCCTTTATTAATAATTATATTTAAATAATTCATATTTTTCATTATACAAGTCAATATAGGCCTTACAAGAAGTTATTATTTATAATTAATATTACCCGTGTAACTTATACCCCAAAAACAATCGTAGCAAAGAAGATTGATGCCTCACTCCCAATACTAAGTACCAGAATCATTTCCGCCATTTTGGATGTCCCATATTACCTGCACTAATGTTGCGGTGTCAGGCAAGCATTCAATGCCACATTGCACTCCTTCACTAAGACAAGTTGACCTGTACACGCTAGTATGATCAAAATGAAACTATAATATTACTAAATATACAAAACAATTGAGGTTACCCCCTCAAACATTCTTTCACCATCACATCCTGCGAAATATCAAATTTTACATCAGGGTAAAAAAATGCCGTAAGTTTTACCTACCATGTTGGTTTTCAGCAATTTTCTCAGAGAAATTTCGGCATCAGATGCTCTCAAGACGGTATATGTTCGTATACAGTTCATATGAACAACATTATGGTGCTCACTCCGGTCACCGGTCACCGGTCGACGGTCACGACATGATTTGCTTCAGGTGGCCCATATTACCTGCTGGCCCATATTACCTGCATGTACCCTACCAAAAATCTTTCGGAACATTTGACTATGCGATTTTGGAGATTTCGTCCTGCGTGACGTCCGTGGCGATTTTCGTCGCGATTGCGCGCTAGACAGCCGAGATCTCAGGGGGTTGCAGAATCCGCCCCTCCCCGGTCATAAGATGACCAAAAAAACCCAGGCCTTTTAGGGTTAAGGCGATTATCATCTTTCAAGTTATCAACGTGCCAAGTGAACGTGTACACATAGTTCATAATCAGCAAGCCATAATGACAATACATCAGTAACGATAATCATATTTCAGTTAGATTTGTTGGTGGGGGTGCCCTTATTTTATGTGCCCTAGAGGTTGTCTCCCTCTCAATTATTTATTTTCTTTCTCTATTGGTTTTCTTTTCATTGTTCCCTTTCCATTCTCATTTCCCGCTAATAATATTTTGACTCAGAATCCGACCCATCATTATGTTTATGCGTAGTGACTTTTATTAAGAAACAGTTTTTAGATAAATTGAGTAATACAAATTCAATATTTGATCT
>CALNVZ010000217.1:0-10645 GCA_940671915.1 Paracentrotus lividus | reverse complement strand
TCTTTGACGCGGCTGACACTTGGCCAGAACTTGAAGTTCTGGCAAATACTTCCTCAACTTTCGAGTCATGATTAAGAAATGAAGTAAATATAATGTGTCATACCCAATTTATACCATCACGAAAACAAGGGGGGGGTCGTATAAAGAAATAAAACCCCAGAGAGGTGAAGAAAAAAATCACACATGCATCTATTTTCTTACATAGACAATCGTTCGTTCATCAGGAAATATATTTGTACGCAAACGATATTCTTCCGGAGTATCGGCCTTTAGATCAAACAATAGGTAACCGTAAGGTTTATCCGTAGCATCATTGTAAGCTTCTTGCACAAACTTTGAATTTCCAGGGTACAGTTGTTTTCCTAAATGCATAATTTGCGATTTATCTCGAGGACTCTTAAAAAATATTAAATATTGCGTATTTAAACTAATACTACGTGCTTCCTTGCCCTTTTGAAATAGATTTTGCACAATAAAAACAATTGATAAGTTCCTATGGTGAGAGCCACGGGTAAAAAGTGCACACATCTTGCTATTTTGAACACATTCGGCCATGAGATCATCGACGACAATAAGATTACGCACACGAGGGTCGATCAAAGTATCAAAATTGTGTGGAAAACCTTCAACAAATTCAATATTTGGGTTTTCTCTCAACATATCTGTGTAAGCAGACTGATAAACACCATAACACCAGATTATCTTTTGTGGAGGTGGATTCAGCATGTTTTGATTATACTTTAACAATTTACGTACAAACACTGTTTTTCCACAGCCCGTTGGACCGGCAATCATGCAGGTCATGGGGTGTTTAAAATGTAACGTCATCTTTTTCAGGTAATTTGTATGAAAATCAAGAAAAAAAGATCAACGAATTACAAACAAACAAAAAAAGATCAAAAATTCAAACTCATCTAACACCTTCATGTACATCCAATCCTTTTAGGACAAGTGAGGCGTTTCATGAAAAAGCGTTGAATTTTGTAGACGATTCCACTCATGCAAAGAAAGATGAGTTGTTCTATTAACTATAGAGCTGCATGGTGGAATGGTTCCCCGATGGGGTTACCAACAAATATAAAATATTGGATCGGTTTCTACCAAGACATGATTGCAGATGACCAATGGTTGTTCTTTGAAATACATTGATTGATTACAAGCCATGAAATTACGCCTCTCTATTCGATAATTTGAACTTGCATTTATAAAATTTTGGAAAGGAGGGGCTTCTAAGCGTGTCGCTATTTTTTTCTCGGTCACGTATCCTAAAGCTGCCAATATAACCATCAGCAATAGAGGCACGAACACACCCGTCATACCCGAATATATTGGAAGACGACGGCCTCCGGTAACCCTACTTGTATGTGAATTAGCAGTATTATTCATGATACGGTGTTAACGCAACAAATATTATGGATAGAATGAATGAACACTAGACATGCAATGCCCTTAAATTCTCATTTTGACAATACCCGTAGGGGACTGTTTTGAAATCTTGCGTTATAATCCTTTTATCATAGACAACTTTGTACACCTTCTCTGATGATATGGTCGTAATTCGTTGCCGTTTGGGATCACGGGTAATCTGGTAAGGATTTAATGCGGACACTGTGGTACGATGAGTCATATCGGTGACCATGTACTTCATGACGTCAAAATTAATAATTTGAGAATTGGTGTAGTTTAAGGTGATACCTTTGACTTTGCAGACAGTTTCACCATTGTTCAATCTATACGCATAATTTTTAGGCCCCCCGGAGACAAAGGACTCTATCCAACCCCCATCCAATTCATCCGTGAGATCCCCGAGGTAATCGCCAAGGGGTGGTTGATACTCGTCCTGGACATTATCCCTCTCGAGATAAATTATACTATCTGTGTCATAGTAGAGTACCCTATCACCCAACTTGTCTAATTCATTGAATAATCTTAATCTTGCCTGAGCTGTGGTAAATGCAGCAATAACCAGGTTAGATGTGTTACTGTATTCCACAAATTCCTGTCGTTTAATGTATCTTGCCTCAACTATGTTTTCATTGACAAAATTTAAGTCCTTAATTTCATGTTCGTCGTCTGTTATCATGTTGTACAAATCCCCCGCGTCGGTGATGACCCTGACATTGGGTAGATTTGTGTGTGAAGCTAGCTGTGTGTGCGTGTGGTGTGTGTGTGTATGGTGTGTAGTGTCGGTGTGCCAGTGGGTATCATTCGCTTGCTGGCTGGATCTAGCTGTGCGTCCTTGTTCTTTTTGTCCATTGTTTTTCCTGTTCTTCGGGCATTGTAGCGTCTTCGCTATGCATAATTGATGTCTTAATTTTGTTGATTGTCTTGATTTGCGTATGTGGTCAATTGCATGTGTTAACCATTCAGGGGCGGCGGCAGTGCCGGTGATGTCTTGTCGACATTGGTTCGAGATGGGGTCTGGGGGTGCTTCATAGCCCCCCGACTTGTTCATTGTCAGCTCAACCGTTGCTAAAAAAAAAGAATGACTTACTATTTTGCTGTTTCTGTAGATTCATGATGGCTTCACCGGTGTACTTTTGTTGTTTTGACTTCATAAGCTGGAAAGTGTTCACCTTAAAATGCAACGATTTTGTTGATAAGTGCTCGTTTAGGGTTAGACAGATTACCATGGTCTGTACGCAAACTGACTGTGAACACTCTTACTTTAGGTGCTTATGCCTCTTCTAATCGTAATTTTTGCCAAGTAACTTCATGTGTAGTGGGGTGCCATGTCGTGTATGAGTATAATGAGAAGTATTTACGTTGCATAATATGCCCTCCTCGGGTGAGCATCAAGTTTGAAGAATTGTTCTTTGAGTTGTCTTATCAACTTTATGAAATGAGATATCTTGCATCACCAGATTAAAAAAGAAAATGCTGGTCAGACAGAAGCAAGAATTTGATGACATCAGGTAGGGATTAAACTTAGCCGAGGTAAGTGACTGTATTATTTATGAAGTGTGCCATGCTCTGATTCTAACTCAGGGTGCGTTGCTATGCTGTGATGGTAAGTTAGGAGATGTACGTGGAGACCGGGATCCAGTGGTTATTTCCTCCAGTGGTGTGGTAGGTGAGTGAGAAAGGGCTTGATTTTTCCCAGTGCAGCCATTGAATCGTGTTCTAATTTTCAGCAATGGGACCTTTGTGTGTGTATCGTATGAAAATAAGCTTATACATATGTAGTGTATCTTGAAGACGTTACAGCATGACGACGTTGCATATGGGGTGGCCAGTCGTAAGGACTTATATCTTGTTCTGAATCAAATTTCCGTAGCCATAAGGAGCTTCGAAACGTGTCTCGAGTTTCCTCAAGATGAATGAAGAGGATCGCACCATTGCCAAATATGGAAGGCCTAAATTATTGGAACTGTCTCGTCATTTGAAATAATTTTCGTAATTTACAAGTTATTAGGCTGTTGCAGAGCAAAGTAAATGTCTACTAACCGGAAATTTAAACAAACCACTTTTAATTTCTTCCTGTGAGGGCTATAGATTTTGAAGATCATATAATACGGTGATTGTTCCACACATATGATCGTACAGCAGCTTTTATCACCTCAGTATCATCATGTTCTCCTAAGTCAACTTCCAATTCTACGTCTATTAAATGAGCCTGTATTCACTTTACGACACTACTTAATTCCTACCATGTAGGTATGTGCCATTGCAAGTATCATAGCTCGTTTGTCACTGAAAGGATGGATTATATGGTTTAATAGTCTTCAGTGTCATTATCAATTCTTAGTGAAAACTTAAAGAGATAGAGGCGCTACCATTCTACCTACAAAGCGAAGCGCGCGCCGATTGACTTTTTTTGTTTTTTTGAGCAGTTTTCTCACTTACATTTTCTATTGGGCGATCAAAACTACTTCAATAGAAATGTTCACCCTTTAGGTATAGTACTGCTAAGAGTCTGATATTTTTCAGAATAGCGTAGAAAGCCACTATTGAAAGAGGGTGAATAAAAGTCGCGGTCACTATTTTGGTCCAATTCTGAAGTATGCCTACGTTTTCAAGATAGTCCTGTACATTGGTAATGGTTGCTGCTCAAGACTGCTCATTTCCCGTTTGAAACACAATCCCCTCTTGACTGCTAATAGATTTCAGGGACATGTGTTGACTTTTTTTATATTCGCCTCATAGTGTTTTATTCCTCTATAGGGAATGCGCAATTATCTATTATGGATGACCTTAAGTATATGTTCCAGGGCGCAATTAAAGAGCTTGGAGATTCTCAGCTCTTCCGGAGATTGTAGAATGCCAGTTGTCTAAATTGCTATTTAAGAATCAAGTGTCCTATCGACTTTGGAACATTGTATTAAGTCGTAGCTAAGGGCTCACTTGTTTCTCGACTAGTTCAATGATTTCAACTGTCTTATTATATGCTATATCGTGCATTAGAAACTAGTGCGATACTGGGACTTCGCAAGATCTTGTGACATTTAGTTTATTCAATCTAATGTTCCATTTTTGTTTTGAGCATTATAATAGTATTATGATATTTTACATATTTGAATCAGACTTCAGCAATATAGATATACTTTGCCCAAATGTTAGTTCTCTCCAGTCTTGTCTCGGGTGATCTCGAATTTAACTGAACGTAGCAGCCATGATGAAGTCACATTCTTTCATCTCCCAAGAGTAAGTTTGGCTCAAAAAGGAGCAAGCCGTGCATTCACTTGCAGGCAAGTTTCTTAGAGAGAGGTCAGGAGGTCTGATGGACATACACTTGGGACTTGAGCAATGGAAGGACCACGGTGGGTTCACCGTTGACACGTACTCAGGCTAATTGGCGGTTTTGTTGACTTGGGATATGGCTCCTCCTCTCCCAGGTGCAGAATCGGTACTACCTTCGGACCACGATTAATGCTTGACCTACATAGTTTTAGGTTTTTGTTGCTGCTCAGCATACGGCGGCTAGACTGAGTGTTAAAAACATTTCTTTGTAAAAGTTCCATGGTACGGCGTCATGCTATGACGCATCTCTGAGCGCTTCATAAGGGATTAGCCAGTCATTATTAGTATTGATCTTTTACGGCCAGTTTTGAATTGAGCTACTCCATATATCCGCAGCATTGTATAAATATTTCTGGCGTTTCAGCCCGTATTTTCCCACGTCACTTGGTGCAGTCTGGCCTCACTTTAGATTGATGAGCGCTGGACTGTTTATATTTTACGATTGTCTTAGTATGATCGCATTGGTAGTATCCGTTTAACTTTACATTATTTACATGACATGATAAGAGGTAGAATTCGATTATGAATATTTTTCACTGCCACGCTTGATTGTTCTTCTAGAAGGTGCGTTTGATCACGGGCATTTACCTTCCGGATTCCTTGGCTATAATTGGAGCGCCTATTTTTTTTGTTGTTCAACCCATTCGTTCGGGAATTGGTTTCTTTACACATAATTGTCTTTGTCACCTTTGTTAACCTTAGGAACGATAAGTAACCGTAGTAGTGCGGGTACATCCGGATTGACGGTGAGGTATTATCGTAACATGTCTGGAGATATGCCGGATCCATAAATAAAATCGCGGTATGAAATAACGTTGACGGAATGAGGGTGATTTCATGGGGACCGTCTGGCCTGATAAGTAGTAGCGGTGTTAGGTATACAAAGTTTTATTGCAAGGTTGAATTCAGTGGACTTTCAGAGTCACGACTGGGCTTGATTTCAACACAGCTTTATGTGAGAGCGTTGTATCGATTCCAGTCTGGACGCTCTCCTAATACGAAAATGCATGGTTGTTGAGCAAAAAGAAAGCTCATTGATCTTATCAGTATGCTTTGAGTCATTAGTGCATTTGACTGCGCAAATATTTTAAATGTGCTATGTTATGCAGATAGGAATTATAGGGTATATGGACTATCAGTGACTATAAATTAGAGTATAGTGAAGAATTGGTTTATGAGGGTGTATTAGTAATGCATATAAGGGTATGATACTAGTTGACATGGGCAGCATATGGAGAATTCTGGTAGAGTGTTCAATAAGTATGTGAGAGCTAATACCATGTAGCATTAGAGACGCTTCCTAATGTACTTGTTCTGACAAGTGCTTTCTTCTGGAATATTAAGTCTCATTTTCTTTATTGGAATATTTGTTACAGAGAATAGAGGCATACGTTTAGAACGATATTCGCACGCGTTGTAGAATTATATCATAGGCATATTGATGCCTGGCAACGACTTTTGGAATCATGTCCTGCACTTTCGAGAACGCCGCCTGAGTGCTTTTTTTAACCACCGGATGCAGCATGTCATTTAAGTGTTTGTAGAGGGATGCGAGATTCTGAGATTTCAGCTTGCTGTATGATTAACTTAATGGATGACCATTGGAAGACAATTTTCTGACTTTGGATGAGTACAGATGGTATTTACTATTTTTTTTTCAAATTTTATTTCTTTTGTCATATGATAAATCGTTCTGATTGTGGATTTTGAGATGTAGATTATCATTTACAGACTGTAATTGTTAATTGTGTTGTGGATGGAGTAGAAGATGCCCTTTAGTTGGTGAATAATTTGTCTGCGCTTTCGAAATAATAAACAAACAATACTAGCACCGGAAAAAAAATAGGCCCCCAGCTCCCGAAAAAGAAAAAGATAGAGCATAAAATCTCATAAGTTCGCTTTTCATCTTGTTAATTAGTTTGAATTATCTGAGCATAGCCTTACTCGTTTTCTTCTGGGATCACAAAAAAAAAATAAAAAAAAAAAAAATTAACGTAATAAAATTATCATGAGACTTCTTGGGTATGATGAACCCAGTACAGTGATCCAAAACCGAAGGAAGATTTATAGGTGTGGTTAGGAAGGGGCTATTTCTAACGGTCTAGGATGGTGGGTGAACATCTAACACCCGTGCAGGGCGATTTAACTGGCACTAGGAGGAAGAGAATCAGACATCTAACGACAATCGATGTTATTTAAGGATAGACCCGATGCACATCTTCGAGAGTAGTGCTTTGATGGTCGAGAGTGCGGGTCGAAGGCGAGATTCCAGTTCAAATAGGAACGTTGCGTCCAGGGTAGCAATGGCTCCATGCTTATCGATTGCATGAGATTGCATGATGATGATCGGATGATGATGAAACTATTGGAATGATATCAAGCCACTTAGTAATTCGTTATGGTAGGTCCAATCAGACGTAATGTGCAAATGAAGGCGTCGTTGTTAGTCTATGACCATCTTCTTTTAACGATGCGATGCTGAGAAACTGGGTGTGCCATGCTTAACATGGGTACCCTTTCAAGGTTAAGGCGAAACAATATTTCTTCATTAGTATTGTTGAAGATTTTGGAAGGGGCCAATCGTATCGTCGGCCGTCCATCTGATGCTCAGACGCGGCGAGATGGGGGAAGGGTATTTAATGGTTCGAATGGGTTATATGCCCAACTTCAGGTTTAGACAATCACCAGTCCAGGCACTCCCTTTGCTAACGCGGTCGGATAGTATCTCAATATGATCATGATATGTTTCGGAGAATCGTATTGAGAATAGCTCTTCCAATCCCATATAAGAACTTTTCTCTTAGACCGGGATCTTGATTGGACGCTGTTACTCAATAAAAAGTGCAGTAACAGGGGTGGAAGGCGATTATGGCAATTTTCATGAATTAATCGCAGAAAGGTTAAGCTACTACAAGATCTGTCTATTCGAAATAGTCGACTCGAATATAGTGGAACAAATTTTGTTGTGCGCGTGCATAGTATACTGTTATGCTTGTACGATAGAAGGGCGTATTAATTGGGAATCTAGTAGTATGTGATTAAGCTAAGGCATAGGCAAAGGAATTGTATGTCAGCGGATTGAATTGCGGTTAAGAGGCAGCTGGCGTCTCTTGAGCCATGTGGGATGGTGATTAGGATTAGTAGATGTTTGAAGAACCGCCTTTCAAAGAACACGTATGAGGGTAGTCTGTTGTCTCAAAGGACATATTTGAGCATATGTATATAGCTCGCCGTGGCCGGAAGATCGTCTGATTCGACTTACGTATATATTTTTTTTTTGTATATCTATCACGATATACCGATTTATGATTCTCATATCAAAAAATTGGAACGCATCTATTGGGATAAGAAGCATGAGTTTTTTTTGCAATATCAACGTATGGTAGGCGTATTTTGGTATATACATAGATAGTCTCCTATTCAATTGTGAAATTTTCTTTGCAAATTGTGCAATGGGGGAAGGACGTTGCCCCCCCAAAAAAAGAACAATGAACTGTTGTAAGTAAGATGCGACAAATGTTTGAATCGATTGTGTTCTTAAAGAACACAACACTGTTGTTGGAAACACAGAAAGGAATAAATATTTGCGACACTGAAATTTAGAATGACAAACGTGTGACGCCCTGTTGTAGCAAAAAATGTTGGAATATTAACTCACAAAAACTACCATATCTTGGTGGGGAAGATCTATGTGTGTGGAGAATGTGGGCTGTTTTCGACTGGTATTGAATCACAAATGCTTTTCTATGAAAACGATCAGATATTGCAGTGTGGAATATATGATGAATGGCGAGTTCACAGATGCTGCAGCCAGGCAATCTGTATAATTATTGATTTTGAATGAACGCAGACACTGGTGGACATTACCAAATATTGCGTAGTTAAAAAGACATGTCAGCGAAATGTTCTCCCCCGTGGATCGAGAATTGTGATGTGTGCGGGGCATGGAAATAGGGCAAAAGGTATTCAAAGAGAAAACACGGGTGATGATTGATTGTAGATGGTTATTGGGGAAGAATCTAATAAGCCATCGCTTATAGATTGCGCAGAATTTTAATAGGTTTCTACCGATGGAATGTATTTATTCAAGAATACTCCTGTATAAATTTGCATGTCCCAAATGATCATTGAATGGCAGCGGAGATCATGACGATGGATGTTATGTAGACAAATCAAATTCATATGTTCTTTTCAATTTTTTACCGATCGCCACTGTTCACGCCATGCCAAGACTTTTGATATTTCTGAATGTAAAAGGATTTTTCCCGCATGTTTCGTTATACCAGAAGAAACGAGAAATACATAGGGGCCATTCTGTCCTTCCAAAAAGAGTGTATCAATCCTGACTCGGCATGGGTACTAAGCGTAGGGAAGAATTTTAAGCTCTGGTATGAAAAGGAAGTTGAAACTGGTAGGCAGAGTTTAATAAGATTAAACGGGATATTACATGATTATTTGTTTCAGCGATGTCGAATATTTGCCGGCCCTGTTGTATGCATTTATGGAGCTTGCTTTATTGGAACACTACAAGAAGGGACCACTGCAGATATTGGCGTTGGACCCATTTATCAGTAGTGTGACTCATTGCATTCCGCCTGTCCATTTTTGTGTTTCGAAGGAATTTATGCTAAGGATACCATAGCCTAGCACCGTGTGCCTACTCCTTCCTGGTTAAGCAGTGCAAATGACATCGCCAACTCTCTAGGTCTTTGATTGCTTCGTACATGAAAATAAATCAGATACATTATATATTAGGCCCATGCGCGTAACGAAAGGTGAAATGAAGATAGGAAAATACGACAGGTCGGTGGTTACTTGTAGCCAACATAACAACTTATTAACGAGATATATAATGGATTGTTATCAACCATGGGTGTTTCAAATGATTGCTCTGGTGGGCCCAACAGCAGATCAAATAAGAGACTGTCGAAGAATCTAATTAATTGGATAATGTGTACTTGAAAACAATCGCTCAAACAGACCTATTACGTTTCAATCCATTTTTACCGGACTTTAACGCGTATCAGAAATTTGGAACACGATGGAAATGATGAAAGAAGAACTGCCGTCCTTTGCTGCACAATAAGATGAACCCATTTAGTTAGACCTCTCCGATGATGGCTTTGATGGGGCTGCACGTCAATGCAGCAATGCTCTTGTACATCGATGTAACAGGAAGGGGAACCGAATCAAGAATTATGTGTGGACTTCAACATCGTATACTCCATCCCGTACATTAACAAGTACTGGATCTTATCCCAGTAGGCCACTCTCTGTAGGTGATCTACAGAAAAGTTTTAAGGGATTATCTGGATTATTTCATGGATAATACAAGGCATTAGGTGTTGCCTGCCCTCCAGACGTTCATCTATTCCACTCTGTCTTACCGTCTGAAGGTATAATCGGACAAACTCTGTACCACTACTGTCAAGCATGCGCAAATTCACTACAAAAACAGAAACTATGTACAGCCCTAGAATAAGAGAGGCACCTGCACGGTCACAGTGGGTATTCCAGTCGAGCGTCGAAAGAAGCTCTTGAAAAAAAGGGATACCAAAATTCATAAACGATAGAAAGCTGTATGGCATTTAACTAATTACGAGAGTATGGTACGAATAAATAGAATTTTGATGATCATGCATACCACATTGGGTACGAATGAGGCCTTCGAGATAGCTACGAGATTCTACAGCATCTTGAAATTAAGCAGAAGGCAATCCGGTTGGACACTGAGTGGTTGCCAAAACTCCAGCGGATAATGGAAATAAATACATAGATGATACACAAAAGGATGAAGGGAGTTCCGCGTTAGATCCTCTGTGAAATAAAGGAAAAACAAAGGACTGAGATCCTTGATGTAAATGTGATGTTGGAAATTCTTTCTGGGGTAAATTGGTATGAGGAG
>CALNVZ010000216.1:0-14226 GCA_940671915.1 Paracentrotus lividus | reverse complement strand
ATTATTATTATTATTATTATTATTATTATTATTATTATTATTATTATTATTATTATTATTATTATTATTTGTATAAATTAATAGTCTGAATTTTCGTTTTACCATTTGATTTGGTTATTGATTCTTTTCATTTATTTATTTGTTTAACCGACTCTTTTAAGTGGCATGTACCTTACAATTTTTATTTATCTACTTTTTTTTTATAGCATAGATGATACCATGCCAGTTCTCCGATCCCATTAGTTGGCTTTGATAACAGTGGCGGATTCAGGCGGGGGCGCAGGGAACGCGCGCCCCCTCTATAATTTGTAAACCACTCATTGACTCTACATGTTTAAATCGGAATATTTTCGGCTGCGTCCCCTATTTTTTCAAATTTTCGGGACTGCACCCCCCGTATTTCAAAATCCTGGATCCGCCATTGGACAAGCCTACTCACGGTAAAGTTTTAGGATACGTCTCTCAGACCTCTACGTACAGAGGTCACGATCTATATCGATAATTCACACAATCTTTGGTTTTACTGTTATGAATGATGAGGTATTAGGCTGATTTCATGGTGTGCATATATATTCCGAATTCATCAGTGTCATTGAATTGGTCTGTTTAAATGAAGTTGTGATACGTCTTGTCGAAATGAGAGAGAAGTCGCAGATCAAAGATCCGAGTAAATCGACAAACTAATAAAAAACTCAAAATTTTGAGGAAATTTTTTTTTTTTTTTTTTTCTGGTTCTACCATGCTTCATCTTTGCTCTGTAAAAATAAATGAGTGAAAATGATAACGGAAAAGTGGTAAAAAAGCAGTTTTTCGGCGAGTGTTTTTTTCGGTCATAATTTTTTTTTCCCCGGACATACAAGCGAACGTCCACGCTCATTTCCCCTTTCCGTTTAGCTCCGCCCTATAATAGTGCAGTCAGACCGGCCAGACCGACCTCAAACCGACTAAAATTTAATGAAAATTTCAAGATCGGGAACCGATGCAAGCCCGGCACTAAAACCGACAACCCCGATTCTCCCTGGAACCCTCCCCGATTCTTCCTGTACCCCTCCCCGATTGCACACTGAATTCTCTTTGTTTCGTTTTGTTTTGATTTGTATTCATCCAATGAATTGATGTTGGTGGGTTCTTAATCAATATTATATTATTTTCATGTTATTATGCGCTTATCAAGGATTTCACAACAGGGCCGGAACTGATTTTGACGCCCCAAGTAATTTCCAAAGGATAACCCCCCTCCTCAACAATAAAACTTAGGTCTACAGCTAAAATGTACAATGAGCATGTATATAAAGCTCCTCTTTCAAAGTAAACTATTTGGATTTTCATTTAATTTTAATTTTACTTCGTCTTGTTGATATAATCACAACAAAACACTGCACATTAACTTCACATTTGTTTATTTTTTAAATAGCGTTTTCATGAAGAAAAAAGTAATAATGCATCACCCCTTTGAGAAGAACAATTAATGTGAGCGTGAAGGGTAAGAAACAAATTATATTTACACAATGACCCGAAGGCAAAGAATACTAAAATTCGTTGGCGTTCAATTTTGTTATTTTTTCACGAGTATCGTGTGAGCAGGAGCTGAAATTCTCAGGAACAGAATGTAATTACCCTTTGGAAAAAATGATGCAAGCGCGAAGCGCCAGTGAATTACTACGACCAGAAGGCATGGAAGTTCAAGCACTTTTGGGTTTCAGTCTTTTCATGAATATAAAATTATTTTTTGCAATTAAGTTTCCGATCAATTTGGCACCTCCAGTGAAAGATCAATTTCACGCCCCTCAATTTTCTGATCAGTGATTTTAGCGCCCCGTAGTTTCAAATAAATTTGGTGCCCCTTAATTTCAAAAGTACTTTGGCGCCCTGTGAGTTCAATATCAATTTGACGGCCCCTAATTTTAAGATCAAGTTGGCGCCCCTTAAGTTTAAGATTAATTTGATGCCCCCTTAAGTTGAGGCGATTTGACTCCCCTCTTTGATTTTAAAATCAATTTGGCGCCCCTAAGTTTAAGATCAAGGCACCCTCTCATGTCACGTCAAATTTGGCACCTCCATAAGTTTGAGATATATTTGGCAAACATCATGACCATAAGTTTGTTATCGATTTGAAACCCCCTAAGTTTAAAATAGAATTGGCTCCCCTCAACTATAGATCACTTTGGGACCCCCTAAGTTTGAGATCAATTTGCCACTCCCTAATTTTAAGATCCATATGGTGTCCTAAGTTAGAGATCAGTTTAGAACCACTTCTACTATTTTTTTATTTATTTTTTTTATTTTTTTTTTAATTTCCCTCTTTTTCCCCCCTTTGTCGTCATCTCTCTCTAGGCCTATATGTATATTTTCCTTTTCTTCCCTTCCCCTCCTTTCTATTTCATTTTTCTCTTCTTTTTTTTTTTTTATTATTTTTTTAATTTTAGTTCTCTTCTTTTCATTTCCCTCTTTCCCCCCCCCCCTTTCTTTCCATTTTCATGCCCCCTTCACTCCCATCCGTATGGCTCCATGCCCCCGCCACCTTCCCCAAAGTACGTTGATGGTTATTGGCCATATGATTTGTATAGCAACATCTAACAGACAACCATGGCGCAACTGGAAGCATTTTTAAAATGTTAAAATAATTATGCTATGCGCCCTGAATCTATTTAGCATCTTTGGTTTGACATCGTTTTCTTGTCGGTCTCAATACAGCCCCTCTGCGGTTTGGTATCGGAGATGGAGCAGCTTCGTTCGGTATTGAGTCGGGAAGAAAGTCTCTATTAATTACCCCATCGATTTTGAATCGGGATTAGTTCGGCCGATAGCAATTTGACTGAACTTGGTGTTGAAACCGACCACATTCCGATCTTTTATTCCGAACCGAGATCGAACCCAGACCGAATGTTCCCCACTCTTCTCGAACTGACCCCGACTCGTCTCCGACAGCTCCCTGACGAATGGTCGGGGAGAGATCTTTCGAACATGCTTGAAAGATTCCACCCGACGCCTTTCTTCAAACCGATACCAGACTGATTAAACCGATAATTCCGACCTCATACCGACGTTAAACCGACAACAGACGAACCCTGCCATAATCATCCGATGGCTGCGAATCATCCCGATTGGCACAAAGGTTTTGGTGTGATCGGTTTTGAGGTCGGTCTGCCGGTGTGACTCTACCATTTAGCAACGCATGGCTTTGTTTATTGGACGTTCACGGTCATGTGATGTTGATTTCAAACTGGCTTTTGTTTCGTTTTGTGAGCGAATAGCGAACTAAACTCTCTTTAGCTGCACTCAGAAATTTTGCGTGCGATGCCACAACCTGCTGTGAATAAAGCTGTTTCATCCGGGATAGCGGAGCACGCAAACGAATGTCAAATCTAACAATCGGTGGGGAGAGGGAGGGGGGGGTTGTTATGTGGGAAAAGCTACTTATTGCTTGACTTAGCTATCTGGATCAAATGAATGTTAATTTCAGCATTTTATTTTAGGGGCCGCGATATCTGTTGTCCTGATGGAAATTAAAACCTCCCTATAAACAAATTTGGTTCCATCAGGAAACATAGAACATACAAAAGAGGTGACGTGATAATACTTCTGATACAAGTATTTAGGTTAAAGTCTTCTGCAGTTTATTTTACAAAGTAACGTGTTAAGAAAGTAGCGTTTTACTAAACACGACGAAAACAAATACGATTTACTCTTAAAATAATTCATTTCTAAAATTATTAATATTTCTTATTACTTGGTAACAAGTTTGATCAATAAAAGACGAGATCGAGCAAATCATTTACGTTTTTTTTCATTGTCTTAAGCTAACCTAGCCACTCATAAAACGTGATCAGAGAAATTCTAAATACATTTCGTGAGGCGCAAATATTATTAAAACATTTTGATGGCTTTCTCTATCATATACTTATTCAAAGAATATAACAAAATGCTAAGCCCCTGTACACTATAATTTAGTCTATAGACCATTATTATGTTCAAAATTTCCAAGCAGTTCAGATCAAAATGCACTCGCTTATTATGACAGGCACGTAACTAGGATTTTTATGGAGAGGGTTCGAAATCTGCAAAAGTGGACCAAAAGGTACATCAAATTTTTCATGTCACGCCGGGCGAGCAAAAATGGTACATCACAAATTTGTTCATTGCGTTCATATGACTGAGCCGGCGATAAGCGGTGGGGGGGGGTAGCGTGTTCAAAAAATTTCTGCGGTTCTGCCCTCTATAAGAAGAGTACCTATTTTTAGCTATAGGGGTAGGCTAAAGATCGCGCCCCAAAGATATTGAATAACCTCCCCCCGCCCCAAATTTATTTTTTTTTTTTTTGTAAAGCGGACCTTGCTGGTCGCACAGCGGGGGGGTTCGTTCGAACCCCGAACCCCCCCCCCCCTGGTTTACGGGCCTGACATGCGGCTCTCAATTTCAAATTACACACCAACGAGAGTGACACTAGGTCTAGAGCTAGTTATACAGTGCGTCCCAAAAAAACTATACACGTTTTGAAATGGCTGCCAAAAAAAAAGTATATTTTTTTTAAGGTAATGAAATTCACATGTTAGAAAGTCAATTATCCAAATTCATTAATGACATCAAAAACTCCGAAATAAGTCAGCAATGAATGAGCAGCGTTCACTTTTGTAAAGGGTAATGGAAATTAGGGTGGGGGGGGTAGTGTTCAAAAAAATTTCTGCTTCTGCCCTCTAGAAGAGTAACCATTATTAGCTATAGGGGTAGGCTAAGATCGGCCCAAAGAATTGATAACCCCCCCAATTTTTTTTTTTTTTTTTTTTTTTTTTGTTAAAGCAGACCTCTGGTCGCCAGCGGGGGGGTTCGTTCGAACCCCCGAACCCCCCCTGGTTACGGCTTGTATGAGTAAGAGTATATCGCGATTTGACTTCAAAGAACTCAAAACGCAAACATCGGAATAAAACCCCAAAAAGGTTTTAAAATAGTTTTGTTTCTAACTAATTTAGCGCCATGATTGGTATAACACTTTTCTTAAAAGAGCGACTTTTCTTTAAACAATTAGAAAGAGCATGACGTTTTTTTTATTTATTGACGAAGATAATAAAACAACTAACCAAATTCAGCTTTTTTTTTTTGTTGAGAAGATTGATGTTATTTAGACAACATCGCCGTTATTCCGCTTGCTGCGCTTGCCTCGATCAGCAGTGACGGACGGTATTGTTCTCTGTATACCTGAATGCAGCCTCCTCATTGGTCAATCGATTTTCACTCTTTGTACAAGTGGTTGCTAGGTGCATTCGGTGAGTACAACGCGTTGACAAAATGTTCTTATTTCATAGAGGACACGGAAGTTCAACTTCGCAGAACGTTTCTTCTCGATTTGGATTTCCAAGAGCACAAATTCTCCTCGGTTCAAGGCTAAATCTCCACTTCTATTTACTCTTTACAGTCGGGTTATATATCCAATTCAGCAATGAATCAGGATCAATAATATCAAATAAAATGGATTCAAAATCGCGACTAGTCTCTCATTTCGACGTGACGCATCACATTTCTCAAGCTCATCGATTTAAACTATGTGCCGTATAATTCAATGCAACACCCCTTTTTCACTTTGCAATTATACCTTTCTGAGCTGATGAGTGTACATATAAGAGGTAACCTTCAAAATAAGGTGAAAGGTACAGAATCGATATTTTGCAAGTTTGAGAAAATAAAACAAGACGGAGTGGATCGTTGTTCACTGCGTGTTGTCCCATAACTTTGAATCGGATTGCGTCGACTATGTCTGACACACCGTTGAAGCTTCACTCGGCAAATTCATCTTTCTATGACTTCAATAAAGGTATCATTGTAAGTGAAGGATTCTGTCTTTAATCAAGTATACAAATAATTTGTTCAAGATAAGATGGATGGAATTACCCCTCTAAAAATTGTTCACTTTTTTTCGATGGACGTACTGTATAGTTTCAATATAATTAGTTAACCTTATTAACTTTATGAAGCCTCAACTCACATCCGTATTATTGCATGCCATCTCTCTAGGCCCGAGGATTCCAGAAAATGCTTTTGTCTTAACTGATGAAACGTAATTGCCATTGTTCTTCCACTCACGACCAGTACGAGGGTATAGCTACCCAAGGATCGACGCGATGTATAATTGGAGTCATCATATCCAATCTTATGGTCGATTTAGACTGTCATTTAATGTCATCATTAATGCATGAACATGACAGGCGGATAATTTGAGATTTCTTTTAGCCCTATCTCACTGGCAATGTTCGCGTCTAGTTTGCGACTCGATTCTCTTATTTGTAGAGAGAGAGAAGAAAAAAAATTGAACATGTATGAATTTTTGTTTTCCAATTGTTTTATCAGTCGTGGATGGGATATTCGCATACGTATCCACGTGTCATGCAGAGCGTCCCTGCGACTTACTTCACGGACTAGCCGTCGCACGTTGTCAGTGAGGTCTCTGCAACTCAGGAGCTGAGTTGCGAACTTGTCTTCGAAGTATTCATGGCTAGTGCGACAGTTTATGTTGTCTTTTTTATACACTTAAATAACAACGGGTTGCAAATTAATGTGGCCCTACAAATAGTTTTTGTTTACGGGAATGCCAAATGAATGAAACTTGTAAGCAAGTAGGCCTATACCAGAAGATTGATCAACCAATGGCATTCACTCATAATGTCGATTCATCTCTGATCAAAGAGTCCGTTCAACCCCACTTACTCCAAGGCAACAACCCAAACATTGCTTTATGCATATTGACAGAGTCGCTATGAACACTATTCACTCTCGTTATTACGCCACTACCAATTCGTTATCTTGCATAACCAACCAACATGTAGTTTCATCGAACATGCTGTTTAACTTGTTGATCAAAGACAGTTTTATAAACTCCAAACATTAATTGTTACTCTCATGTCATTCGGATCGCCAACAATTACCTGCGGGTGCATTTTTCGCACATCTTTGCTAAACTTCAAGCTTGATTAAGTTGATCATTATTTATTCTTTATAAATTCAAAAGAATACTTTTAATTATTATGTATTATCATCCTTTGTCAACTCTGATACTTATCTGAACCATAACCGTTAACTTGGATCAGATATTTCTTTTGAACATTGCTAATGCCGCTTTCACGACATATTTGTCTATTTTCGATCACTTTGATAAGGTTCCTCGACTTTGTAAATTTCTTTAACGATCACTATTGGTAAGTATCTGCCATTTGTGAAAAAAATATTTCCATTTTTTTATTAATTCGAAGTTGTATTGACTTTCATGGAAACTTATCTTACAGGGTACATCAGGTATATGGGCTAGTGGTATATATTTCCTTATCTAAGATTGTTTGCATTGAGAGTTACACAGGAGAAAAGAAAGTTTAACTAAGAAAAACGTTTCTCAAAATGTTCGTTCTGTTTCTTCATGACGTCACCATAGACAATTTTTCCCTAGGGAAAAACTGGACTAGCGTTTTTCGACCCCCCCCACAACCTATTTCACGAGTTGCGCAACCAACGCAAAGCGGTGTACTCTGCCTGCTTTTACCTGAATTTCTCCACTGGCATGCCACGGGAAACTTTCGGCGAGCGCACTGACCAGGTGCGCTTACATACCAGACGAAAAATGATTTTATTGATCTAGAAGAAAGGTAGCCATGACTAATATATTTTGTTCATTAAAAAAATTAAAAGGAATGGTATTATAGTGGAAAGGGATATAAAAACAAATATACAAATACTCATTCTCAGAACAGGTTTAAAACTATCGCATCGTAAGGAACATCAAGCATAGGTACTATTTCTCTCGAGGGGCCGATTTCCTTCGATGCGAATAGTTTTAAACCAGATCCGATTGTCATTGTATATTTGTATAATTATGGGCCACGGGAAGCAAATCACTGTCGTGGCCGGTGACCGCTGACCGGTGACCGGTAATGTAAGCGCCATTCTGATGTTCATATGATGTTTACTGAAAATCGATCGTCGTGAGAGCCATCTCAATGCCGAAGTTTCGTCTGAGAAAATCGCTAAAAAACAACCCAGTACCAACTTACGGCAATTTTTTTTACCCTGATGTAAAATTTGACATTTCACAGAATGCGACGGTTGGAACAAAGTGTTTGGAGGTGGGGTAACCTCATTGTTTGTAATTTAGTAAGCTTATAGCTTCATTTTTGAATAGCGTGTACCAGTTCAAATTTTGATGTAAAATGAAGGGGTGCAATGTGGTATTGAAGCTGCCTGACATTGCAAACATTAGTGTGCAAGTAATCGGGCACGTTCAAAATCTCTTTGCAAAGATTTTTTTTTTTTTTTTATTGGCATAATTTACAATACTATTATTAATATAAATAACTTATTGTAAGCCTATATTGAATTGTATAAAAAAAAATTAAATAATATTTTTTACAAATAATATTACAAAATACAAAAACTAAAAAATATCTAGTGGAAAGTATTTTACTGAAGGTCTTGATAATTCAAATGATATCTTAAAGTTAATGATTTTTTACACATTAATAGCAAATTCACATAGACACAAGTAGAGTCATTGTGTTCTCTCTATCTTTCTAGCCGATATTAATCAATAATATGGCACTGTAGTGATGCCGTCAACATGAATATTGCCAGACGGGGGGTTTGGTGATAACTGTTTTCTTCACAATAAAAGTTAGAAACAGTGGTTATTGGATTCATATAAAACAAATATTAGACTGCTGTGTCATCGTGTAATTTTATCAAATTAGGCAAATGAGCTTACGTAGCCATATTACCTGCAATGTACCCTATTGGTCTCTGAACGTTGCATTTTTATTTAGCTGATACCTGCCTGTTAATGTTATGGCAAAAAACGTCGAATCATCGGCTGCGTGTACTATTGCAATGAAGACTTGTCACAACAAACACGGCATATGCGCGTACTAGCCGGAACGGCAACCGGTACGGTTTTATGGGATCGCTGCATGAGCGATTGAGACGCGTTCGCTTCCCCGGTCACCGGACGCGGACGTCAGTGTGACGAAGGCCTCTACACGATATATAAATCGATGTCATTTTTTTAAATTGAATTTCTGGACATATTTCCTGGTTGCTACACTGTTTTATAAATATTGCAAAGCTTTTCTACAATATTATTGCCACTAAGTAAGGATGTGAAGGCTTCATGCACTTTAATATAAGGAATAAGTGCAGAAGTGTAAAATTTCACTTTTTATAATTCTTTTCTTGCACTGTTCATATCATTATTTTCTGCTCGTACCTCCTCTGTATTCCATTATACCAAATTTATTTGCATTTTGATATGCCACGATTAGTATGTATTCTGCATCGCTCTCTCTTTATTCATTCTATACACAACAAAAAAAGTAAGTCCCCCCCCCCTAATCAAAATGATTTAACTTTTGAAGGAGCTTGGTTTTGGAATACAATATATTTGGAGCGGAAGTTTTATCCACATATTGAGTACTCTTCCGTAAAAAAATGAACATCGATCGCTGAGATAGATGACATCAATGATGGATCAACGTTTTAAAGCTAAAATTGACATTTTCCAAAAGTCACAAGGTCATTTGTGAGGGCTGGTAAAAATTTTGTAAAATTTTTTTTTACCTTTTGTTTAATTGTTTTTTTGATTTATCATCCAAAAATTGGATTCATCCAGACAACCTCCTATACATTTCAATATTTTTCAATGTGAAAATGCATGAGTGAGCACAATGTTTTAAGGTGAATAACGTTTCAGGCGCTCAAATGGTTAAAATCCAACAATTTATTTAAAGAATTGACATCAAATGGAATATTCATCAAACATTATCACACACATTTCTATGAGAAAATCGAGCACTATTTCGTCATACGTGTATCGACGAGTAGCCACGTTTAAGGTGAATTTTGTGACTTTTCGTTATGACAATTTTGCCTTTCACATGTGTTTAATTCATCATGACGAAAGGTTTAAGTCATGTGTTCGCACATAAGTTTAGTCGATGAGTGTATAAACATAATGGCCAAGACCATTCTTACTCAACACTTTTTTGTTAAAAAGGTCCAGCATGTTTGATTTGGACTTGATTTTTGCTTCGAGATTGTAACACAATGTCATGAGGCACGAACTCTAAATTTAACAAATTTGAAATCGGCTTAATTTCATTTCGATGATATTTGTTAATTCTACTGGGAGTTTTTCAGGCGAAATTGGGCACACAACTTCAGTGTGGTGCCTACTAACACAGGAACAAACGCCTAAATTGGAGAATCTGATAAGGCGGGGTGGGGCCAAAGGCTCTGAAATCCTCTTATGTTACATATTTTCTAATAACTTCTGCTCACTAAGCATTAAAATACGTGGAGTTTTCCCGTGAAACTCGAATCAAATAAACTATCAAGAAGGTCTGTTGACAATATCGAAAGTAGCACATTGAATTTTAGTCCACAAACAAAAAATGGTCTTTCACGTATACGTGTTCAATTGAAGCGTTGATTTTTTAATAAAATGCTCATAGCATCATTTTGAAAAAAAATTATTTGACATACATAATGACAAAAAAATTGTTAAGAAATGATTTTATTACACAAATGGAGGCAATATTACCTATGGAATTTGAAATTATCCTTTTTTGGCTTTTAAGTGTTATTCAACCGTGAATTTGATGAAAATTGTTTAAAACACTCTTCCAGCATTGCACATGTCCGTCATAATCAATCATTTTTAAAAGTAAAAAGTTGTTGTAAAAAATGAATGTTTTTGCCAAATTTATACGCTGGTTATCATCCAACCGGAGAATTCCATGAAAAAGACGTTTGACGTTTTCTGAACATATCTTTGTTAAAAGTTTGAATTTTTTCTTTCCAATATTTGAATTAAAGGTTATGAAACTGACCTTGTGACTTTGGAAAAGTGGACATTTTGCCTTTTGACTGTGGTCATTGAAGCATGACTAACGAATTTCAGTAAAATTCATCTCAAAAATGGAGCTGAACTAAATTACCGTACAATCACATGTAATATAATTCGTTCGTTAACCCCTGGTTTAAAAGTTACATCATTTTCAATTAGGGGGGACTTACGTTTTTGTTGTGTATAACATGAGCACTCTACGGCTTTTCTTCCTTCCTCCCTAAACAGTCTCTTATCTTCCATGCCTGCCTCATTATTTTTTCTACCTTTTACCTTTACTTTTCTATCTCACTCCCTCTCTCTCCGCTCTCTCTTCTTCTCATCTTTCTCTAATTGCTATCTCTACCCCCCACTCGCTTTTTTTTCTCTCATCTTCTCTCTCTGTCTCCCCCTGTCCTCCCTCTCTCTGTCCCTCTCTATCCTCTGCCCCCCTCTTCTTTCTCTCTCTGTCTCTCCCCTCTCTCCCCTCTCCGTCCCTCTCTCTTTCCTTTCCTCCTCTCTCTGCTCTCTCTCTCTCTCTCTCTCTCTCTTGCTGTGTCTGTCTGCCCCCCCCCTCTCACTCATCTCTCTCTCTCGGGTACATGTATTGGTGTGTCTGATAAATATTTGAATACTGTTGTGATGATTTTGTGATATGTGTTAATTTTTAACCATGCTCATTGTTCGTAATTTAGACTAATGTGTAATGTTCTGATGTTCGCATAATTCCTCACTCCATTGTGCTGTTGTATTTTGTTTTTGAAATCTTATGAAAATCGTATATTAAGTTTAAAAATGCACATTTTGAATGTTTTGCACACTATGACACATTATATAAATAGGTTTTATTTTCATTTCATAATATGTAATTGTTTATCATAAACGACAAGTTATTATAGATGCATTCTGTTACCTCATTTGAAAATTTTCATAAATACCATTTATTAGTGGAATAATATGAGATGTTTTTTCTGTAATTTACAACTGTCAACATCAATTATGCTCTATCTGAGGCTTGATTCAAAAAGCGCTAAATACACTTTTGACCAAATGGTTTTATAGATAAATAAGTGCATCTTAGGCATGGGAATCAAATGCAGCTATCGATAGATTTTTTTTTTTTTTGGGGGGGGGTGGGAATATTTAAAAAAAATGGTAAAAAATATGTGTTTTATTCCAAAAGGAGCTAAATCCAAACAGTTTTATTCCATAATGAGTCCTAAATTCCACTATGTATTAGAGATATGGTAATCTACCACTGTACCAAATATATAACGTTCAGTCTTTTAAACATGTTGTTGCTACCAGTGCTCTTCAGCAGTCATTGCAAAGTTTAATAATTAGCATAGTTTTCATATTTTTATTAATATTTTTTGATTTAGCTCCGCTTGGATAAACATCGAAAATCCTGGTCTTTTAGAAAAGATAGGCAATTCAAAAAAAAAAAAAAATTAAAAAAATAATTCTCAAATTAAACATCGGAAAAGTTTTTGTAACTATCTCTGTAGATATATGTCTTCGTGTTGAATTTGATTATTTATAGCCTTTAAATGTACACAATTGAACATAGACTAAGGTTTTTTCCAAAAGGCGCTAATCAATGAAAAATTTTAGCTAGATTTAAAAACCATTTTAATCAATCGTATATCGATAGCCTAATCATATATATCAAAATAAAGTAAAATGGTTAAGAGAAATTGTAAATTTAAAAACTTTCAATTTACTCTAAAACACTAAAAACTGTTTGCGCCTTGTCGAATCACTCTTTTTTTTTTTTTTTTTTTTTTTTTTTTATTTGCTTTAATGGAATTTCAGTTGAATTCATATCTCTCATTATATAAGTTTTCGTTTATGTATTGCATTTTATTATCATTTTTAATTCATTTATCATTTTTAAATGCTTGTGTTACTAAAAGTGGTCTGAATTATAGACTAGCAGTGTAGGGGCAAGCAGGTTTTCTGACACAGCTTAAAACGCCTTGGTTTTGAGGGATTAGAGAGGATTATGTAAGGGCAGTCTTGTATTGGAGTTGGATTAGAGAACTATATCATCACAAGGAGGTTGAGTTGGTTCCGTTGTGCACAGGTTCATGTTGGACAGTCTCTGTGGCACATGATCGTGTATATATTGTATACGTGTAGTTATTTCTTGTCTATTACATATTTAATATTAGTTAATAAATCTTTGTTTCTTTTTATAGAAGTTGTGTGATGCCTTGATTTTTGACTGTTGTGGAATACAATGTACTTTTAGTTATGCTCATGAATACAGGTTTAAAATAGCTTCTTAACATTCCTAAGTTTTGGTTACACTTGTATACCCGACTAGTGAGGAGAGCCTTTTTTTTTTTTAACAAAACGAGTTTCCTTTATTACCTTCCAAAAGAATACAGCCGCTGGCCCGCTGCGTTGAAGCGCCGCCAGCAGCGGGATTTTAGGATTTTTTTAGGAATATACGTTCCCTTTATCCTTTCCATGGTAACTTATTGGAAGGTGTGGCTGTACTGTATAAAGGCCGCAGTGCGAGCGGTCACGCTCAGCGTTCCGCGTGCTGTTTGTTTTGGAACAGGTACTTATCATCCTGCACGCACTGGTCGGTGATGATTTCATCCTCATGTAAGTTTGTTTTCTTGTTGTTTTTTTTTTGCCTGGAAATAATAAAATCAATCATATAAATATTTCCTAATCCCCTGATTGGTTGCAAATGCAGTAATGATCTCTTCTATAAGATGTCATTCATGGATTGTATGTTTATTTTTTATTTTTTACAGGAAAGGAATAAGAACTTCATTTTTGTCATCAATACTTTTGTTGTTTTGGTAAGGTTTTTGTTAATTATTCTTTCGCTTTGATAATATTTTTAATGATATGTAAATGGATAATGTATATAAATTTATATTTTTACGAGTACTGGCTATATGGATACCTTTGAAATATCTTAAAATTTTCCACCAGTACTTCTCTATACACTCGTCAGACGCTGGTTAAAAGAATGCATATTAAACGGGTTGGTTTCAAATTATACAATTAATGTATAAAGAAACAGTGGTTAAAAACATGATAAACGTGAAAGAGCATGGGTTGGTTTAAAAAAAAGGCACCAATTCTTTTAACAATAGTTTGGTTAAAGAATATTGGTCACGTGAAGAAAAAAATACTGCAAACTGTGGATTTAACATAAGATACGCGCTCCGTTCCTCGCGCTTAGAGAAACCTTGCGGTTTGATTTATCATAGCTTAGTGCGCCTATCATTGATCGTCACTATGCTCGCGACTCCAAACGGAGGCAAGTCTATAACGCAGTCTGACGTACTGCGAAAACGCTAATTATTATTGACAGTTTAAATATAAAGCATGAAGTTAAAAAGTTTATA
>CALNVZ010000215.1:12300-34965 GCA_940671915.1 Paracentrotus lividus | reverse complement strand
CCCCGATAGGCCATTTTATTTAGAACAACAACATAATTGAATACATGTATAGAGAATATTGCAGCAAAATAAAATACATATATGAATGTCTCTACAGTTATAATGCGTTTCCTGAACCACATAGCATAGAGAAATTACAGCAAAAAAGGGATTTGCTTTATACATAGAGCATACATGATAAATAATCATGTAACACCAAAATAATATAAAGGTTGAGAATGGTTTGGGTTTGAAATAAGATTATACTAAACCATCAAATTCTATCAAATTTAACCATTTTTATTCAAATTTGTCAGTTTTGTTAGCAAGTATACTAACTTGCCTCTCATTTAAGTAACAGTTCCTAATACATTGCTTAATTGTTATGAAAGTCGGTATAGTTTTTTGTTATTCGAGCAAATATAATTGTTGTTTGGTCCAAATTATAACACAATTCAAAGCATCATTTCTTTTTTCTATAAAACCTAACAATACATGTATTCAATGAGAACTCTATTCTACAACGTGTTACATTATATAACCAGTCGGTCAAACGACTCCAGATCAATTTGGTCACGTTACAATAATAAAAGAAATGCACCATATCTTCCTCTTCTCTTCCACAAAAAGAACAGTTCTTGTCTAAAGTTATTTAATTTTACAAGATCCT
Organism: Paracentrotus lividus; assembly: GCA_940671915.1. Taxonomy (NCBI): domain Eukaryota; kingdom Metazoa; phylum Echinodermata; class Echinoidea; order Camarodonta; family Echinidae; genus Paracentrotus; species Paracentrotus lividus. The sequence goes on along the minus strand of CALNVZ010000215.1, from coordinate 34,316 downwards.
TATTCAAAAACAATATCCTGTTTTAAGAGTCTATATTGAAAATATCTTACTGTTGTATGCATTGTACAGCGAAACAAACCCTGAAATATAATTGCATATATTTATCATCAAATAATACACCATCTGCATACCATCTGTTACATAATATATTCAAGTGATCATCCCTTTCTTTTAACATGATATGATATATATGTCTACATCCTTTTTTTCTTTCAACAAGTTTAAAATACGCAGGCATAATGGTTCAGTTACTTTCAAATTACAATTTTCTAACTGAGATTTATATTTACATTTTATGATTTGACATAGTGCATAATAATGAAGAAAATTGAATTTTGATTGAAAACTTTTTTTCACACTCTTCTCTTACTAAAATATTTCCTTGATCATCTAACAAATCGTTTATAAAACGGATGCCTTTATCCCACCATTCTTTCAAAAATACCTTTTCCTCCAATTTTAATATCAGAATTGCACCATATAGGAGTAGCTTGCCAAAAAAGAGAAGTGCATTGAAATGGCGAACAAAAAAAGCAAGTATTTGAAAAAGGTCCTTTTAAAAACAATTTCTAACCATAACCGATAATTTAGTGAAATAAATATCACCCTTACCCCATTCCAATGATGATAGTGGCCGTAAAAATGCATACATTAAATGGGTAATTCTTCACATGAATTCAGCAATATTCGTCTAATCCATGTCAGTTTCAAAGCTCTAGAAAAATGTAAACATCAACCATTTTAAGTCCACCATTTCATAAGAACAAACAATTTGTTTTCTGCTTATTTTATCAGGTTTCCCTTTCCATATGAATTTTTAAAAAAGAGACATTTATTGCTTTAGAAAATGTTCAGATGGATTTGGAATGGACATAAACAAATGGTTAAATTGTGAAACAAGTAAAGATTTTACAACAACCACGCGACCAAAGACAGAAATGTTACGTTTGACCAGGATATCATTTGTCTTTTGAGATTATCAAATATTCTATCATAATTGAAATCCGAAAGCTTTTCTAAGTCAATACAAAAATCTATTCCCAAAAACCTTACAAATTTCTGATTAACCAACGATATGTCAGTCCCATGTAGATGATTAAATCAATTTAACTGTTTTTTTTCAAGGATCCAATACACAATATCTGAGTCTTTGTGACATTAATATTTAAACTCATACTTAGAAAAATAACCCAACAGCTCTAGAGCATTATGTAAACTTTCTCTACTATCGAGAAACAACACACTGTGTCATCTGCATATTGAGATATTCATATTCTTCTTCTATCACATATACCCTTTATTCTTATTGAGATTTCTAACTAACATACCTAAATTTCTGCACACAATAAAACAAATATGAGAGAGAGCGGATTCCTTGTCGACAACCCTCTTTAATATTAAAACGAGAGGTTAAACAACCGTTAATTAGCACACTTGAAGCAGAATTTGCATATAAAAGTTTGATCCATTTGATAATATTATCCCATAATTAAAGAAATGTAACACATTCCATAGAAAATCATGTGAAACACAATCAAACGCCTTTTCAAGTCAATATAAAAGCAATATCCCCGGAATATCTTTGTAATCTGCATATGAAATTAAGTCATAAATTATTCTGATATTCTCTCCAATATATCTACCAGAAAGAAAGCCTTTCTTGATTTATGTATTTTTCTTCTTACAGTGGTTTTATTCTGTTTGCAATGCAATTAGAAAGAATCTTATATGTGGACAATTAAGCAAAGATATAGGGCGCCAGTTTTTAAGTTAATTTCTAGGTTGTTACCTTTAGGTAGTAAAGTTTAATTCCTAAATTTTGAAAATGAGAAAATTCTCCAGAAACATATGCTGCATTTCAACTCACTCATTAAAAAGATTCCTATATCCTTAAAAAAAACTTGAAAAACTCTGCAGTAAATCCATCCTGTTCCGGTGATTTACCAAGTTCATGTTACGAACAACTTTATGAATTTCTGCAAAAGAAAGCCCTCTATCCAGCTCCTCCATTTTTTCATTGAAATTCGATTATAATTTATATTCTTTTAACTCATGTAAAATATCCTCTACACGCTAGTATTTTGACAGAGATCGGAGGAGACTCTGAAATGGACTGGAAAATACAAAGATTTCTTCAAGTGCACACAATTTTTTTTAGGAATATCTTGATTTTGCATCTAGTCTGTTTAGGTATAAGTGACATTATATGAATTATATCGTTGCTATATTTTACCGATTCTTAGTGGTATTTCTAACCATTCCAAATCTCACTTTAAAAATTTTGAAGGGTTTCTTTCAGGACGCTGCCACTTCGTGGCAGGTCCCGGGCTAGTTTAATACCTAAGTTAACGCTAGGTCTAACGTCCTCACCGAAATAATTAAGAACCGTACTGGCCATGTAGTCCAAAACATAATGCATGTTAGTCCTATATCACAGGCCTATACTCTTCAAGTCATTTCTACCTACCAATATACTTTGATCAGATTGTCAAGATAGGTTCAGCCAGAACCAGCAGTCAGCTTGTGTACCCTGTTGTTCGTCGCGAACAAAATACGTGCATAATGAATAGGCGCACCAATTCTTACGTGTATAAATCAAATCGCAAGATTTCTAGCGCGAGGAGCGGAGCGGTATCTTTGTTAAATCCCCTTTTCCCATTGGTTGTTTTTCTTCCACCGTGACCAATTTTTTTAAACAAACTATTGGTTAAAATTGAATCGGGCTTTTTTTAACCAACCCTGCTTTTTCACGTTTAAACCAACTTGTTTTTTAACCAACTTTTCTTTTAATACATTATTTGGTTAATATTTTTAACCAACTGGTTTTAATATGCAATCTTTTTTACCAGCGTTCTGAGAGTGTAGGAAAACATGAATGAAGTCAATAAATGGTATATACGCATGATAAGTAACAGACTATTATTATATTGACAAAACTAAAGTAATGCTTTTGAAATCAAAAATCTTTGGATAAACTTAATATCACAGTAGAAGGAAAAGGTTAGATGAGGTAAAAATAATGAAATATTTGGGACTTATGATTGACGACGACTTAAAATGGAATACACACAGAAAATATGAGCAAGTCCATAGCTTACAAAACCCACTCCTGTCTAATAGTGTGGGCACCTATGTCGTTTCGTTTGCAAGTCATGTTAATGTTGGCAACATATATACATATGTCTACTTGATCACACGAATCAGAAAATATATTTCGCCGATTTTTTAATTGACCTTTTGTGACCCAAAATAAAGGTCAAAGGTCTGGCTTCATTAACATAAACATAATTTTGTTCAAATTGTGTCAAAATTTGGATTCAAATTGTAGGTAATGTTTAACTAGCAATTGAGTCAATTATCATTTTTTCACCCGACCAGTCAGTTTTGAGCATATGCAAATTATTTTATTTATGCATAATTGAATGCATAATACAGTCAAGTTGAACGGCGATCAGACACAACATATCCATAGACAATATAATAAACACTAATCAAGATTAAAGTGAATCATACTAGTCCTATATTGTTGCCACATTCTGGTGACCCTTACGACCTTAAAAAGGTCAAAGGTCAATTTTATATGATGATTAACAACCTGGAAATGGCATTAATTTGGCAAAACACGAATTTCCTATGAACTTTGACCTTATTTTCTAGGTCAAATGTGTCAACTATATTTTGGTTGATGGCATCATGGAAAACATATTCAAGTTAGTTGCCAGCAAAGTTAAGCTTATACGACCAACAGGTCAAAGGTCAAAGTTCAAGAAAGACGTTTTGGCCAAAAAGTTTTTTGTCTTGACCATTATCGTATTGGGCCGATTACTGAAATATGTTATTGAACACTGATAATGTGTTCTACTTGATCCGATCCATGGAACCAGAATGTTCGTTTTCATTGACCTTTGACCTTTAAATGAGGTGAAAAATCCAAACAATACACAGTTTCTATATTTCCAGTTTTTTAGCGTCAGTTATTTGAACTTTGACCTTAACTTGAGGTCATATGTGTCAATGAAAAATAATAGCAACGTTATATTCTGGTTCATGGTATCAAGGGATCATGTAGAACTGTTGTTATCAAAATATTAAGTTAATAAGGCTAAACAGGACTATGATCAAGACAGAAACTCTGGCCCTTACGTATTCCTTAAACTTTCTATGTGTGTCTTGACCTTTGTTTTATTGGCCATATTAGAGCTTAATAATTTTGATAATCATAGTTATTTCTGTTTAACTTGTTCCCATAAATCAGAATATCAATGTTGCTATTCTCTTTCATTGACAATATGACCTCAAAGTTAAGGTCAACGTTCAAATAACGTACTTGTGACCCTAAAAAATCTGGAAATAGCAGAAACTATGTATTTTTTGCTCTTTTTACTTTATTCAAACGTCATAGGTCAATGAAAACGAACATTTCTTGGTTCATGAAATCAAATAGAACACATTAACAGTGTTCAATAACATATTTCAACTAATACGCCCAATAAGACTAAGGTCAAGACAAAAAACTTTGGCCAAAACGTCTTTCATGAACGTTGACGTTGACCTGTTGCTCGGATTATAACCTTAACTTTGTTGGCAACTGACGGAATATGATTTCCTTTGATGCCATCAACCAAAAATAGAGGTCGTCATATTCTTACTTGTCAATTGAGACCTAGAAATAAGGTCAAAGTTCATAGAAATTCGGCTTCTGCCGAATTAATGCCATTTCCAGGTGTTAACATCATATAAATTGACCTTTGACCTATTTCAAGTCATAAGGGGTCACCAGAATGTGGCAACAATATTAGACTAGTATGATTCACGTTTTAATTTTGGTTAGTTTTTATTAAATTGTCTATGGATATGTTGTGTCTGATCGCCCAACTTGACTGATGCATTCAATTATGCATAAATAAACTATTTGCATATTGCTCAAAACTGACTGGTCGGTGTGAAAATGATAATTGACTTAATGCTAGTTATAAACATTACCTACAATTTGATACCAAATTTGACACAATTTGAACAAAAATTATGTTTATGTTAATGAAGCCTGACCTCTTGACCTATTTTGGGTCACAAAAGGTCAATTAGAAAATTGGCGACGTATATTTTCTGATTCGTGTGATCAAGTAGAACATATATATATAGATGTTGCCAAAATTAACATGACTTCCAAAACGAAACCTATATTTTCCCACTGGATGCCCACATATAAGCTTAGAAAATATTTGAATTCGAATCTTTTAAATACATTTTACAAGTCGGATAATACAACCTTGCATGATTACGCATGTTCAGTATAGGAAACTATCCTGATATTTCTAGAAGAAAACTTTTAAGATGCAGAAAAGAGCTGCTCGAATTGTAACTGGTAATTTTGATTATGAGAATAGTAATGGAATTGACATAATGGCGGATTTATCTTGGCCACGTATTGAACAGCGAAGAGATTATTTTTAGCTACACTGTAACAAATTTCTGTAGCTTTTTACAGTAAATTACTGGCAACTCTGCTGCACAGTAAATAACAGCATATTTGACGGCAGTTTTCCTGTATCTTGTGGGAATTTACAGTAATTACTGTTGAAAGTAGCTTACTTTAAGAGAAAATTACAGTAAATTACTGTGCAGCAGAGTTGCCAGTAATTTACTGTAAAACACTACAGTAATTTTTTTACAGTGTACCCTTATGTTTAAATGTATTCAAGGTCTTGCCCCCCTTCGTCTATGTAACGAAATTGAAATGGTATTTGATCGTCATGGCTTTAATACTAGAAATGCTAATACCCTTACGTAGTTTTACCTACCCCACATTTAGAATCTTTAAACAGTCATTTAAATACGGTGGCAAATGTCTGGAAAAACTTTCAAATGACTTCAAAATTCAATTTCAGTTAATAACTTCAAATTGAATTACAAAAAACGTTTCTTCAAATCTTAAATATGCCCTCTATCTCGATATTTCAATGTTCAAACTCCCACAATGATTTAATCATTCTCATATATTCTATTCCTCCAATATTATGGTAGATCTTTACTTTTATTTTGTATATGTCTATTTTTATTTTATAATTACATTAACTTTTAGACTTTATTTAGTAGACTTATTATATTTATTTCTCTATATTTCTTATCTGCATATCAAATCAATTTGATCCATTTTTGTGTCCTGATCTGATTTACTCAAAATTATGTTTCAATTGAATATCTATAACTTATTTTCTACTTCATAGCAGTTTAATTATCTTTTATACAGTGTGTCCCAGAACTATACACTTTTGAAACGGCTATTAAATAAGAAATATATTTCCCGGGGAGAAAAATTTATATGTAAAAGAAAGCTTATATCCTCAACTCTTATTTGACACCAAAAAGTCCGAAAATGATGCATGCTTCATTGAGCAATGCCCACTTTTGTGAAGACACAAAACGAGGTTGCGCAGGAAGAACACAGCTCTACGTGCCACGGAACATGAACGTGGATTAAAAACTGATGGCTGTTTTGGAATATGAAGAAGTATAATTTACAAAATGTGGAATCCCAGAGCACAGACAAGTACACAGCCAGACCTAAGTGACAACGTAAATTTATACGAAGCAGGACTTGGCTATCAACATACACAGCATCAGTCTGGAGAAATGATGTACAAGCAGCAAATGGGGGAGTTGGTATTGTCATTGAAAGTACCACAATCGGCGCTATTGTGTTGATCGCATATCAAGACAGGATCATTGAGGCCTCTTTTCAGGGAAATCAAGCTCTAACTGTAATTGTTGCATAGTAACGCATCTTGTGAATATGCAGCTAATATTGACAGTCTTACTTTTACAACAAACTCAGAGGAACAGTTGAATCTGTACATCGACATAACTTCCTTTTGTATTAGGTGATTTTAATGTTAGACTTGCCATAATGATGTCTTCTTTACCCAAAATAAACAGACACAAGACAATGAAACGCGTTGTTTAGAATTATTGGAGGACTACCAACTACTTGCCACTAATACCATATTTCAGAAGAAAGTGGGAACTGTGTCCTGGATGTCACCCAAAAACAAACAAACCAGATTGACTACATACAAGACAAAAATGGCAAAAAAAGCTGTCACAAATTGTTATAGGACCTTTTGTTACTTTATGCAATTATTTAGGTTCCAGATCAAAGAGTCGTTCTGCAAGAGTGAGACTTAGGCTACGATCGCCGAGTAAGAATATAATGAAGAAGAATAGGTTCTCAAGGAAAGAACTTTTTGAATAATAGTCAACTGCAGGAAAGATACGGGTTAGTAACACATTTTTAAAGGTCCTCAAGAACCAATGATGGGATTTCGAAACTTACGAACACTTTGTTGAGGCAAACCCAAGAACATCAAACACCTGTCCGAGACAAATACCCAGTAAAAAACGCAAAGTGCACAGCATGACCCTTCAATACTGAGCAAGGAAGAGGTTAAGGTGGCTTACAAGCATATGAGCAGCCAAAGACGCCCTGATGGAACATATAGTAAGAATGTAAAAGGAAGAGAAGATCGTGTACCAAAAATAGCATACCTAGAACAACATGATCTCCTACAGAAAGTAACCCATATAGAGCACAACTGAAAATTAAAAAATGTGTCTAAGTTGAAACTTATCAATGATATCTCGGTAGAAAGGATCCACAAACAGCAGGATACATTGTGAGAAAATAGTATAGATAGATATACTACATGGTATTACCCACTTCAAGAAATCTGTTAGGGAGCCCTCCAGAACAATTTGAAGACAGTGGGATACTACCATACTATCTTTGGAACAGCACCCAGTTCCATTGGTCCATTTTCTAATGAGTTAATTGCCATCAAGTGCAACAAAAGCAGCGGGGGAAGATGGGTGTAACATCTGAAGTGGTAAATATATCCCTCTTGATGAACTAATTCTCTGAAATTATAAACCGTGCATATGATTTGAAGGGATAGCTATCAGGGTTTTGGTCACCCTAACATTATCCCAATACCAACGTTAGGGAATCTAACACAAAGGTAGATAGCTATGTGCATTAGCCTGAACTCTGTTATGGCAAAGACTGGTTGGTTGGTTGGTTGTTAATATTTTGGCGTACGATTCGGTCGAATATAACGCCATCTACGTGAATGGGTTGCTGTTATGTCTTTCATGTATTATATTAAACTTTGGTGATGTGAGCTTCAGATCCGGTTGCCTTGATGTTTCTTCCACTTTTTCGTATTTTCTGGACAATCCGGCTCCAGTACGTCGAGCAGATTCTCAGTCGAGATGACCTAGTCCCCTCCAATACATGGAAGAGTCGTGCGGCACAGGAATCTGTATAAGACTCAGTGGTTTTGGTTCCAACTTGGGATACAGAACAATAAAACAAAAACAAAAAAAAAAACAAAAACAAGGACAGAGAAAATCAAACATTTACAGAACATAAAAACATTGGCAAGAATTTAAGGAGGAATTGTTGGACATGAGCAGAGTTATGCAAAATGAAAAATTTGTATTGGGATAATAATCAAAATGAATGGAGTAAGCGTACATTTGATGCAGGAGGATAATATACAAATAAGATAATATGAATCTAACCATATGAATGACTAACTAAATAGTTGTATTGCCATGCAATGAGTATGATTTATGTCCTATTTCTAAGATTAATCGTTGAGTCAAAAACCGACGTTGTCCGTTAGGTATTATAACACTTACAAACATATACATACAACACGTATATACACTACAAATGTACAGTTGTAATTATAACACGTTATTTTATTCACATAAATACAAAGGTATACGAAGAAAAAGAAATGGAAAATACTATTAAACGATAATTAATGAATGTTTACTTGTCTAACTATAATAGGTTGTTTTAGACGTGTCTAGTTGTCAGGTAGTATCTATCATAAGTTGGTTTCAAACATGTCTGTCAGTAAGGGGAAGTGACGTTTAAACGAGATTCTTGAAATATATACAATCCATTATCCTTCCCTGACTGGATGACAGACATGGTCGTAGATATGGCAACTCAGATAAATCGTATTTCTGAGTTTGCTTGTCAAGAAGACTGCCAATAATTCTTCTTCTCTTAGGCGTCAGTTTGAGACTCTTTTAGATGCAGGATTTAATTTATTTTTCATTATTTAATCCGCTGTTTTAATTTGTAGTTTTTTGCATTCTGAATGTTCTTGTGCTCTTTTTTTCTTCTCTGCTATTTATTTTGGTCTTTACACTTAGTTGTATTAAAATTTACAGTGTTCTTTTTGTCACTTCTTGTCTCTGGGCGATTTTTATCTCTGATCTTTTAGTTCATCCTTATTACATCTTCGTTCTGTGTGGTTTGTGTTTTTGTTTTCTTTTCTTACTTTCTATTTCTTTTAACGTAAGTTTGTTTGCTTTCATTTAGAAGAGTTATATCTTTTCTGTTCTTTACTCTAGTTCTCTGTATGATGTGTGTTTTACTGTCTTTGCTGTTTTCTAACGGCTATTGTATTTATTTCGCAATATTTAGACTATCTTTGTTCTAAGCATAGGTTGATTGCAACAAGGAAACGTCCCCTGCGGCGACGATGTCCAATCCTTTTGCCAAGTAGTAGAGTGTTGTTGTGTAAACTTTCGCGCTTAATTTCTGCTTACTTCTGCAAATCATGGGTATCGATTTGGAACGGGACTAGAGCAGTTTCGCCAAACGAGTCTGCTTTTTCATTTCCCACTAATTCCATACGTGAATAGGAATCCTAACTATCAAACACGTGAAACAATGATTTTTATCTTTTCGAAGCTTTAGTTGTCATTCTATGATTTCTTGCATACTATATTCTGCACATCATCTTCCATTGCTTTTAAGGAGCTTAGGTGAATCTGTGAATTATGGGCATATTCTTTTAGCAGAGTTCGCGTTCCTATGTTCTTCATAATTATCCAATCTAATGCAAACGAACAGACTGCCATCTGTTCCGCTCATAAACCCATACAGCGGAGACATACTCTTTTGCTATTTCAATATTTCACTCTGGGATATACACTGCAGACACGTCTTATTCCCTTTGTTGATTTAGCGTTCTCTGTGATAATTATAATGTAATCTCTCCATTTACGAATTTATATTGAATCATCTGAACCTCTGATTTGGACTTGCAAACAAATCACTTTTCTTTTATTGATGGACATCATGCACAGTAAGTTGATATCAAAGTCGACGCCTGTTGATCAGATGCCAAGGAGGCAGTCTTCGAAACTTTCTTTGTTTCGAATTTTCGTCAGGAATATTTTTCTAATAAGCAAGGGAATGTTTCATATCCCCTAGTATATTAACTATATTCGCCCAACATTCTAATAGAATCCCTTGACGGCAGTGATTTTATGTAGCTTATGATTCGCTCTAAAGTTTCATTTCACAGCATTCAATTGGCGAGGCCTCCAGGAGGTAAAAGCTGATCAGGTACCAGTGCATATTCTCAAAACATCATACTCCGCTATGTTATCCAATTGTTTCTTTGACCTTGTTAGACGCCGAATATAAAGCCTCACATCCGTGCCTCCAAATGCTTCTACAATTCAATGCTCCTGTACAGGAGCAGAAGGAGTATTTGGTGTCTGACCCCCATGAGTTACCCCACATGCATTCAGTAATATCATCCTTTTTTGCACATTTCACGTATATTATCATATTATGTTTTTCGCATGTTAATATTGCCATCGAAGCCAAAGTCCTAAATATCTGTACTCATTGACACATTCGATATTCTATCTTTTAATTTACATCTAGGCGGGATAGGTGTCGCTATGTTAAAACATAGCTCTTAGTTTTGTTCTCTCGACAGGTATCAGCCCCAGTATATCCGCACCATTCATTGGATTTTATTGAGATCGCTAATTACTTGACCTCTAAGAATTTTGAATTTCATTACTTCCAGATCGTAGCGATCATCTGCAAACTCGGCTTTCTTGGCAATGTTTTAATTCATTTCCAAGATCATTCACCAAATATTTAACAGAAGTTGCTAAACAAACCTTGGACAATACCGTTCATTTGTTCGTATACATTCAGAAGGGCATTATTTACCTGACCTGAATGTCGCGTGTGGTTAGATATTGTCAAGCCAGGCCGCCAATACGCCCCCGATACTATCTTAAGAAGTCTTAATATGACGGTCTTCATGCATATCAAATTCATAGCTTCCGAAAATCTAGAAAAATTGCTAGAAGGTGTTCTTTATTCAAGATCCCTTTCCTTGATATTTGTATCAAGGCTACAAGAATGTCTGATGCAGCATCCATCCGGCCCTGAAGCGCTTTGCTTTCGTAATAGTCTTTTTCTCAACTATACCAGCATAAGGCGGTTTTAATGACTCTTTCATTACTTGTATAGCAGTACATGAGTGCAATTGGTCTATAAGCTTCTGCATTTATATTTTGTTTCCCCTTTTTCAGAATTGGTTTCAAGATTGCTGATGCCGTTCTCACGAAAATTTTGCGCTCCCAGATGGCTTAAATAGCAGATAGAGCTATACTTACGCTGAGAAAGGGAGATGGATTATGTGCGATGACCATCCAAATTCTGTCATTGACCAGGCGTAGTGTTTTTGCTTAGCTATTGCACCGTGTCAATCGTTTAATTAAGTGGTTCACTCGAACCTCTTCTTCTTCTTGAAACATCGCGTCTTGTTTCCCTTCTATAAAATAATATGATCAAATATACCTGAGACCAAATAAAGAAAATAGAGAGACTAAAATAATATAAATATATCAATCTGAAAGAACATAGAGAATGAAAGAATAATAATTTATAATTATAAAGAACACAAAATAAGAAATAGACATAATGCTTATGAATACAGGAAAAAAACAAACAACAATTAGGATATAATGAGCAAATTATTACTATACACAAAGAAGAGAAGGAGAGAAGATAAAATAAATAATACAAAAAATAAGAATATAAGAGTAAGATAATGAAACAGGAAAAAAGATTAAATAATTTCACGAAATATTAGATAATCCAAAGAACAAAAAATAATAAGATATGAATAATCATAAATAATAAATAATTAATTACAAAAAATTTATAAAATCCAAATAATAAATCACCATATATAATAATTCACACACATAATAAATGATATATACACATGAGAAGAACAGAATAAGCAATAAATAATATTAAATAAAAGAAGAATAACATAAAAAAAAAATCCAGAAAAATAGAAGAATCTAATAAAATATATAATTCGACCATTATATGAATAAGAAAATCACAATACTACACAATCAAACATAACATACAAAAATAGAAGAACATCACTACAGATACAAAAAAGATCATTATACTCAACACAAGAAAATCTAAAGAGGACAGGATACATTAAGCACCGAGACATGAAAAGAGAAAAATAAAAAAAAAAAAACTGTGAGAGAAAGACCAGTAAGAGAGCAGTCATCACATTGAAGACTTCGCGTAAAAGCCTTTTGACATTATTTACAGGAGAAAAACTGTTGAACCTACTGCAAAGCATTATGAAAATCCCAGAGAAACTGATGCCAAGCCACCGTTCACATATTTCGAACACCCACGCAAAGTTGTTCCCCTGATGGTGGACACGGATTTTTTGAGAAGCATAAGGCGTCTTACAAGGTGACACCACTGGTCCTTTCCTGTTAGTCATAGACTTGACTACTGCAATCGCTCAAACAGACCATGCAGCTTTGCAGATGACATTGATCTATATATCAGACTCTGTAGAGAAGGCAGGCAAGGGTTATTAGAAGCTGAGAAACTGAATGCAAACGTATGACTGCACCAAGTGATACCAAGGGGAAGGCGAAAAACAATGTCAATTAATAGCACTCATACATAGATCTGCAAATGACTTTAAATGTTTAGGATCACAGATCTCTTTCAACCTGAGCATCGACATTAAAATGAGGCGGGCACTTGCATGGTTCGCCTTACACAAGTGATTCGAAAGTGTGTCACGGAAATCTACACGTCAATACAACTCAATGACAAAAAGCGAAGGCTTTTGTAGCAACAGTTGCAATCTTTGTGTTCTTTATGGGTGAAACCTGGACACTAACATCAAACGGATAACGCACTGGAAGGAGTGACACACGCTCTGTTGCGATGGTTAGCCCCTGGATGTCTTTGTATGACTTTGTAAACAATGTGAATCTTTATGCCAATTCTACCATGGAAGTTATCAGTTAAAATTCGTATGAGGATACTGAACTAGCAGGTCATTGTATTAGTGGACCATCATCGAAGTCTTGTGCCAACTCGCTCATTCTTTGGGAACCAAGGCAAGGCAACATAAAAAGAGTACGTTGCCCAAGCTACTTTGTGAATGCATTAAAAAAAAAAAAAATTTTAGCAACCAAGAATATACCAAAAACCAGTCAGCAAGAAAGATTTGTTGCCGCAAGAATTATTTGTTCATAGAGCCCGAGCATGGCAATATGCTAAATCGCTACTCTCTCACTCCGACGACTCCACTCATAGCTAGAAATAATGATGATTCTTTCTAACGATCCAAAAGAAATCACAACTGACGATACACTATTTACACAAAGCCATGGGCCCAGCGATGACGTCAACTCCCATGATCCTTGATGAGTACCATCGTATTCTGCATCGAAATAGATCCTCGTGAACACTCTCCCCAATCGAAGTCACCACCATAAGACTGCACATCCTAAAACTAAATCGCATTCGCATTTCCACGATTCGCTCTGATAAACTACACATTTGCAGTATTGACAAGTCACGATAGAGAGTACTAGTAATTTAATTCATCCATCAGCACGAATCATACGGTGCTAGCCTTTAAAGATGATTATGACACATACAGTAAGCCTATATGAAGACTCTGGTTTCATATATGAGGATCAAGAATGACACATGAATCAACATTTCCAAAAATGTCAGAACAGGTATTCGCACAATTTAATTAATTTCACACTTTTACTTGAAAATTTATCGTGTTGTTTTTATAAAATTAAAATTGATGAAAAAAAAATGTCCCGGGAAATTGTGGGCAATTCAGACAGGAAATTGCACAACGCAAGGGCTTCAACTTTACCCAGCATTTACTTCAAAAAACATTGAGAAAAAGTCAAGAATGACGAAACAAAGTTCAGGAAATTCGCAAATTGTCATCCAGGAAAAAACAACAATGCAGGCATGGCAATTTCCCCGCATCTACTTGTAAATTCATGTGATGTTTTTCCAAGTAAAAATGATGAGCAAAAAGTTTCGACAAAAATTCTGCAAAAATGTTCGACATGAAATTGTATACTTCAAGGGCTTCCATTTCACAGTAGGTACTTCAAACTTCATTACTGAATATTTTCAAACATATAACAAAAAAAAAAATAAATTAAAAAAAAGTTTAGGAGAATTTTGCAAAAAAAAAAAAAAACAACAAGTGTTAACTTACTTATCGTAGCCACGCGGCCCACAACCCCTCTTTATATGCCGCACTGTAATCCGCACATGCCAGGGACCCTATATCCCCCACTTGCCAAGTTTTTCCCCTATAGTAACTCTCAAATATGACAGTTCAATACTTCTCCATAACTTTTTTAAAGTGAATTTTAAAGAAGAGGCCAATTATGTTGAATTGCAATTGCTAGCATTATCAGTTTGGCACCATTAGAAACAGAACACCGTTTAGTTTATCCCTTTAGCATACACTGAAAACCTAAAGGGTAGAGCCGACTAGCTTTAAAGCTAGTCCGTAAGTGATGCCCAGACTGACTAGCTTTAAAACTAGTCCGGCTCACGGACGGACTAGCTTGTCCTTCAACCACAACCCAGGTTATTACGGCTACTTTTAAAACTCGTCACGTCTCTACGGACTAGCATTGAAAACTAGTCCGTCAACGTTAGTCGTCCATGACAGACTAGCTTTAAAGCTAGATCGTCACGACGGACTTAATTTTTAAAGCTACGTCCGTCGTGGACCGACTAGTTGACGGACTAGCATAAAAAGCTGTCTACTCTAGTGAGCCACGACTGACGAGCTTTTGAGCAGGACTAGCTTTACCGCTAGTCGTCAATGGCGTACGTTGTTGAGAAGTATATCCTCAGATTGTTCTTGCTGCTGTCTTGAACAATACTGCATGACGCGGAGGTAATATGGCTTCAACCAGCTTGTCAAAGGACGTCAAATCTGAATATTAGAAAAACATGTATAAAGATACGATAACAAACATGCATTTTGTCCCAAGAATTTGAAGCAAAAAACAAAAAAAAAAACCAAAAAAAAAACCCATATTTATTATGAATGATATAATCAGAAGACAGCGAATTAAACAGTGAGGCCACAATAAGTTTAATTATGCAAATTCGTCACCCGTTTCACGAACCGTCTCTCTGCCAAATTCGGCATTTTTTCAATTTTCATTTTATACATTTTTTTCATTGTTACATAATAGATACCTACATTTTGTTGAAAATTTCAGAGTTAACTTTGCGCGGTTACGTAATAACGACGTCTATCATAAAAAGCGTCCTTCGCAATAAACTGGATATATTCTGTACCACCGAACCGTCCCTCTCTGTATTAAAAGGAGGCATTTTGTCAATTTGGGATAACACTTGCAGAGTGAACTAGAAATAATTCAATCTCATGGTATATTTCTAATTTCAGAAATTAACTTCTAAACTAACGTTAGAACAGAATTTAAGTAATTTTGATTTCTCCCGAAGGGTTTCTGGATCTTCCCATTCACTTTGTGCATGCATAAGGGGAGAGCGGCCGGTTCGCTCGTGAAGGCCGAGCGCGATTCGCGCACACTTTCTTTCACGAACCGTCCTCTCTGTTCACGATGCCCACTGTGGCCTTAAATAATTAAGTTCAAGATAATAACAAGATTTCTTCAAGTGCACACAATTTTTTTTAGGAATATCTGATTTGCATCTAGTCTGTTTAGGTAAGTGACATTATATGAATTATATCGTTGCTATATTTTACCGATTCTTAGTGGTATTTCTAACCATTCCAAATCTCACTTTAAAAATTTTGAAGGGTTTCTTTCAGGACGCTGCCACTTCGTGGCAGCGTCCCGGGGCTAGTTTAATACCTAAGTTAACGCTAGGTCTAACGTCTCAACCGAAATAATTAAGAACCGTACTGGCCATGTAGTCCAAAACATAATGCATGTTAGTCCTATATCACAGGCCTATACTCTTCAAGTCATTTCTACCTACCAATATACTTTGATCAGATTGTCAAGATAGGTTCAGCCAGACCAGCAGTCAGCTTGTGTAACCCTGTTGTCGTCGCGAACAAAATACGTGCATAATGAATAGGCGCACCATATCTTACGTGTATAAATCAAAATCGCAAGATTTCTAGCGCGAGGAGCGGAGCGCGTATCTTTGTTAAATCCCCTTTTCCCATTGGTTGTTTTTCTTCCACGTGACCAATTTTTTAAACCAACTATTGGTTAAAATTGGAATCGGGCTTTTTTAACCAACCCATGCTTTTTCACGTTTAACCAACTTGTTTTTTAACCAACTTTTCTTTTTAATACATTATTGGTTAATATTTTTAACCAACTGGTTTTAATATGCATTCTTTTTTACCAGCGTTCTGAGAGTGTAGGAAAACATGAATGAAGTCAATAAATGGTATATACGCATGATAAGTAACAGACTTATTATTAATATTGACAAAACTAAAGTAATGCTTTTGAAATCAAAATCTTTGGATAAACTTAATATCACAGTAGAAGGGAAAAGGTTAGATGAGGTAAAAATAATGAAATATTTGGGACTTATGATTGACGACGACTTAAAATGGAATACACACAGAAATAATATGAGCAAGTCCATAGCTTACAAAACCCACTTCCTGTCTAATAGTGTGGGCACCTATGTCGTTTCGTTTGCAAGTCATGTTAATGTTTGGCAACATATATACATATGTTCTACTTGATCACACGAATCAGAAAATATATTTCGCCGATTTTTTAATTGACCTTTTGTGACCCAAAATAAAGGTCAAAGGTCTGGCTTCATTAACATAAACATAATTTTGTTCAAATTGTGTCAAATTTGGTATCAAATTGTAGGTAATGTTTAACTAGCAATTGAGTCAATTATCATTTTTTTCACCCCGACCAGTCAGTTTTGAGCAATATGCAAATTATTTTATTTATGCATAATTGAATGCATAATACAGTCAAGTTGAACGGCGATCAGACACAACATATCCATAGACAATATTAATAAACACTAATCAAGATTAAAAGTGAATCATACTAGTCCTATATTGTTGCCACATTCTGGTGACCCTTACGACCTTAAAAATAGGTCAAAGGTCAATTTATATGATGATTAACAACCTGGAAATGGCATTAATTTGGCAAAAACCGAATTTCCTATGAACTTTGACCTTATTTCTAGGTCAAATGTGTCAACTATATTTTTTGGTTGATGGCATCATGGAAAACATATTCAAGTTAGTTGCCAGCAAAGTTAAGCTTATACGACCAACAGGTCAAAGGTCAAAGTTCAAGAAAGACGTTTTGGCCAAAGTTTTTTGTCTTGACCTTAGTCGTATTGGGCCGTATTACTTGAAATATGTTATTGAACACTGATAATGTGTTCTACTTGATCCCATGAACCAGGAAATGTTCGTTTTCATTGACCTTTGACCTTTAAATGAGGTGAAAAATCCAAACAATACACAGTTTCTACTATTTCCAGTTTTTTTAGCGTCATGTTATTTGAACTTTGACCTTAACTTGAGGTCATATGTGTCAATGAAAAATAATAGCAACGTTGATATTCTGGTTCATGGTATCAAGGGATCATGTAGAACTGTTGTTATCAAAATTATTAAGTTAATAAGGCTAAACAGGACTATGATCAAGACAGAAACTCTGGCCCTTACGTATTCCTTAAACTTTCTATGTGTGTCTTGACCTTTGTTTTATTGGCCATATTAGAGCTTAATAATTTTGATAATCATAGTTATTCTTGTTTAACTTGTTCCCATAAATCAGAATATCAATGTTGCTATTCTCTTTCATTGACATATATGACCTCAAGTTAAGGTCAACGTTCAAATAACGTACTTGTGACCCTAAAAAATCTGGAAATAGCAGAAACTATGTATTTTTTGCTCTTTTTACTTTATTCAAACGTCATAGGTCAATGAAAACGAACATTTCTTGGTTCATGAAATCAAATAGAACACATTAACAGTGTTCAATAACATATTTCAACTAATACGGCCCAATAAGACTAAGGTCAAGACAAAAAACTTTGGCCAAAACGTCTTTCATGAACGTTGACGTTTGACCTGTTGCTCGTATAACCTTAACTTTGTTGGCAACTGACGGAATATGATTTCCTTGATGCCATCAACCAAAAAATAGAGGTCGTCATATTCTTACTTGTCACATTAGACCTAGAAATAAGGTCAAAGTTCATAGAAAATTCGGCTTCTGCCGAATTAATGCCATTTCCAGGTTGTTAATCATCATATAAATTGACCTTTGACCTATTTTCAAGGTCATAAGGGTCACCAGAATGTGGCAACAATATTAGACTAGTATGATTCACGTTTTAATTTTGGTTAGTTTTTATTAATATTGTCTATGGATATGTTGTGTCTGATCGCCGTTCAACTTGACTGTATGCATTCAATTATGCATAAATAAACTAATTTGCATATTGCTCAAAACTGACTGGTCGGGTGAAAAAATGATAATTGACTTAATTGCTAGTTATAACATTACCTACAATTTGATACCAAATTTGACACAATTTGAACAAAATTATGTTTATGTTAATGAAGCCTGACCTTTGACCTTTATTTTGGGTCACAAAAGGTCAATTAGAAAATTGGCGACGTATATTTTCTGATTCGTGTGATCAAGTAGAACATATATATATAGATGTTGCCAAAAATTAACATGACTTCCAAACGAAACCTATATTTTCCCCACTGGATGCCACACTATAAGCTTAGAAAATATTTGAATTCGAATCTTTTAAATACATTTTACAAGTCTATAATACAACCTTGCTATGATTACGCATGTTCAGTATAGGAAACTATCCTGATATTTCTAGAAGAAAACTTTTAAGATTGCAGAAAAGAGCTGCTCGAATTGTAACTGGTAATTTTGATTATGAGAATAGTAATGGAATTGACATAATGGCGGATTTATCTTGGCCACGTATTGAACAGCGAAGAGATTATTTTTAGCTACACTGTAACAAATTTCTGTAGCTTTTTACAGTAAATTACTGGCAACTCTGCTGCACAGTAAATAACAGCATATTTGACGGCAGTTTCCTGTATCTTGTGGGAATTTACAGTAATTTACTGTTGAAAGTAGCTTACTTTAAGAGAAAATTACAGTAAATTACTGTGCAGCAGAGTTGCCAGTAATTTACTGTAAAACACTACAGTAATTTTTTTACAGTGTACCCTTATGTTTAAATGTATTCAAGGTCTTGCCCCCCTTCGTCTATGTAACGAAATTGAAATGGTATTTGATCGTCATGGCTTTAATACTAGAAATGCTAATACCCTTAACGTAGTTTTACCTACCCCCAATTTAGAATCTTTTAAACAGTCATTTAAATACGCTGGTGCAAATGTCTGGAAAAAACTTTCAAATGACCTTCAAAATTCAATTTCAGTTAATAACTTCAAATTGAATTACAAAAAACGTTTCTTCAAATCTTAAATATGCCCTCTATCTCGATATTTCAATGTTCAAACTCCCACAATGATTTAAATCATTTCTCAATTATATTCTATTTCCTCCAATATTATGGTAGATCTTTACTTTTTTATTTTGTATATGTCTATTTTTTATTTTATAATTACATTAACTTTTAGACTTTATTTAGTTAGTACTTATATTGATTTATTTCTCTCATATTTCTTATCTGCATATCAAATCAATTTTGATCCATTTTTGTGTTCCTGATCTGATTTACTCAATAATTATGTTTCAATTGAATATCTATAACTTATTTTCTACTTCATAGCAGTTTAATTATCTTTTATACAGTGTGTCCCAGAACTATACACTTTTGAAACGGCTATTAAATAAGAAATATATGGTTCCCGGGGGAGAAAATTTATATGTAAAGAAAGCTTATATCCTCAACTCTTATTTGACACCAAAAAGTCCGAAAATGATGCATGCTTCATTGAGCAATGCCCACTTTTGTGAAGGACACAAAAACGAGGTTGCGCAGGAAGACACAGCTCTACGTGCCACGGAACATGAACGTGGATTAAAAACTGACTGGCTGTTTTGGAATATGAAGAAGTATAATTTACAAAATATGTGGAATCCCAGAGCACAGACAAGTACACAGGCCAGACCTAAGTGACAACGTAAATTTATACGAAGCAGGACTTGGCTATCAACTATACACAGCATCAGTCTGGAGAAATGATGTACAAGCAGCAAATGGGGGAGTTGGTATTGTCATTGGGAAAGTACCACAATCGGCGCTAATTGGTGTTGATCGCATATCAAGCAGGATCATTGAGGCCTCTTTTCAGGGAAATCAAGCTCTAACTGTAATTGTTGCATAGTAACGCATCTTGTGAATATGCAGCTAATATTGACAAGTCTTACTTTTACAACAAACTCAGAGGAACAGTTGAATCTGTACATCGACATAACTTCCTGTTGTATTAGGTGATTTTAATGTTAGACTTGGCCATAATGATGTCTTCTTTACCCAAAATAAACAGACACAAGACAATGAAACGCGTTTGTTAGAATTATTGGAGGACTACCAACTACTTGCCACTAATACCATATTTCAGAAGAAAAGTGGGAACTGTGGTCCTGGATGTCACCCAATAAAACAACAAACCAGATTGACTACATACAAGACAAAAATGGCAAAAAAGTGTCACAAATTGTTATGGACCTTTTGTTACTTTATGCAATATTAGGTCCAGATCAAAGAGTCGTTACTGCAAGAGTGAGACTTAGGCTACGATCGCCGAGTAAGAATATAATGAAGAAGAATAGGTTCTCAAGGAAAGAACTTTTTGATAATAGTCAACTGCAGGAAAGATACGGGTTAGTAACAAACATTTTTAAAGTCCTTCAAGAACCAGATGATGGGATTTCGAAAACTTACGAACACTTTGTTGAGGCAAACCAAGAAACATCAAACACCTGTCCGAGACAAATACCCAAGGTAAAACGCAAAGTGCACAGCATGGACCCTTCAATAACTAGAGCAAGGGAAGAGGTTAAGGTGGCTTACAAAGCATATGAGCAGGCCAAAGACGCCCCTGATGGAGACATAAGGTAAGAATGTAAAAGGAAGAAGAGAGATCTGTACCAAAAATATGCATACCTAGAACAACATGATCTCCTACAGAAAGTAACCCATATAGAGCAAGCAACTGAAAATTAAAAATGTGGTCTAAGTTGGAAACTTATCAATGATATCTCGGGTAGAAAGGATCCACAAACAGCAAGGATACATTGTGAAAATAGTATAGATAGGATTAACACATGGTATACCCACTTCAAGAATCTGTTAGGGAGCCCTCCAGA
Source organism: Paracentrotus lividus (assembly GCA_940671915.1). Lineage (NCBI taxonomy): Eukaryota > Metazoa > Echinodermata > Echinoidea > Camarodonta > Echinidae > Paracentrotus > Paracentrotus lividus. The sequence continues at coordinate 12,764 of CALNVZ010000215.1, read as the reverse complement.
ACAATTTGAAGACAGTGGGATACTACCAACTATCTTTGAACAGCACCCAGTTCCCATTGGTCCATTTTCAATGGGTAATTGCATCAAGTGCAACAAAAGCAGCGGGGAAGATGGTGTAACATCTGAAGTGGTAAAATATATCCCCATTGATGAACTAATTCTTGAAATTATAAACCGTGCATATGATGAAGGAGAGCTATCAGGTTTTGGTCTACCCTGAACATTATCCCAATACCAACGTTAGGGAATCTAACAAAGGTAGATAGCTATCGTGGCATAAGCCTGAACTCTGTATTGGCAAAGACTGGTTGGTTGGTTGGTTGTTAATATTTTTGGCGTACGATTCGGGTCGAATATAGACGCCATCTACGTGTGGGTTGCTGTATGTCTTTTTCATGTAAATTATATTAAAACCTTTGGGTGATGTGAGTCTTCAGATCCGGTGCCGTTGATGGTTCTTCCAC
>CALNVZ010000214.1:0-20663 GCA_940671915.1 Paracentrotus lividus | reverse complement strand
GTGGAAATGGTTAACCCCATTCCGACTACCCTATTGTCCTGACTATTTGGGGTAATTACGTCACGTAATGACGGAGGCGGCGACACGCCCTCAAATATATCTAGAGTTAAAAAATAAATCTTTAATTGGAAAATTGAGGGCTTGCATTGAAAATCAAATTTTCAATTCGTCGACACACTCACCACCCCTGGACCTCCGATTCCCTCCCCCAACTCGGTGTTGGCAGGCCTCCCTTGGCTCGGGGAAATAAGAAGTCACATTAATAAAGCAACAGCTTCAGATACCAATTGCCGGTTCATCAGGATTGCCCGAATTTGACCAGGCAGTTAACCAAACTCCTGGAAAGCCGGAGGGTTAAGCCCTTGAGTGACAGGGTTTACACAAGACTGACTCTCCTCGGAAGTACCACCAAAACATTTCAAGGGCGGGACAGTCACAATTTAATCGCGCCCCGCAGTGCGGAACTCAACCCGCCAGTAGAAATCCGCCCCATCTGAGCGTCATGATTGTTTTGTTCCTTCGCCCGATCATTTAGGATGTTAATCCGTTCTCAATGCGGATTAGACCTACTTCGCGTGAGGATGTGCCAAGTTAGATGTCCAACTTCTGTCATTGACTCTTCCCAGTCCAGTCTTCCATGAATCTCGTTTGTATCAAGTGAAGGGATGGTATAACTTGAGGGATGTCAGTTGAAGTCAGAGTCCACAAATAAAACGTAAAACTTCGAACTAAAGTGAGGTAAGGACAACATCACTTATTAAAGTTCATTACTCATGCACGCACTGGGCGAATCTCGTTGCGGATAGTACGGTATCAAGGCCTCTGCTCTCTGTTCTCTCTCTTTATCACAGGAGAGACCTACAAAGGCTTGTGACTTTGCGGGTACCATTGGGATTGTACAAGTAGAAAGGCAATTGCGTTGACATTTCCTGAAACGTGTGTTTTATAAGTTAATTTTCTTGGCCATCAAAAAGGAGGCGAAACTCTAAATAAAAGTTTCACCCCCCCCGGAAAAGACGGGTACAACAATACCTGGCGTAACATAGGTCAAACATGGAGAGTCGAAGCAAACAGGAAGGCCGCCGGGGGGAGGTGGGCTGGACGGGGGCGGGTGGCGGCGTGAGAACCTGATGGAGTGGGTTGTATAAGAGAGCAATGAGTCCTTGCTTGATATAAAGTCAAGAGAGGGGCTGCTTTACTTTGGACAGCAAGGACTCGATTCTAGTCATCGACGTTAGCAAAGATAAGTATTATATCTCCGAGGCATACAGGTAAAAGCATATTCCACAAGACGCTATATGTTAACACCGGCAACCTTCTTAACTGAGCGGGCTGTCCTTTGTTCCGCATCCTGCGCAAAACCCCAAAGAAGTGGTTGCGCATTAAATATTTCCTTCCAATCTGTGCGGCGGTGTTAACAGTAACTGGGAAACTAATACCCCGTAGGGAAAGTGCGTGCAGTGGAAAAGGTATGTGCATAGACGCGCAGATATACAACGGCGTTAGATTTTTCGCCTTTTACCGCGTGACTATTTCCAAGACTGCGTGGAGCCTATCTCACCTGCCGTGGCACTCGTACAACCATGGCCATTAGCCTACCGTATCCTCAAGAACAGAAGCGAGATCCAGGGTTCGATTGGCGGTATCTGCAGGCTTTAAATTTCAAACTCATGCGTTTTTCCAACGCTCTTTCTTTCAAGGAACCTTCCAACAGAAAGTTAAGCCTGGACAAAGAACATGCCACAGTAGCTCGTCAGAGGTGTTAATTTACTGCCAGTTCCACATAATGGTAATGCTCTTCCCATGAAATAGGATACGTTGCAGGAAAGCAAAAGAAACAGGAAAAGAGGAAAAGGTGCTCTTGAGATAAAACGAGGAAATGAGACACATGAGAAAACAACCAATAGGTGGGTTGGTGCAGACGGAGATGAGGAGAATTTTTTCAGGCTGACAACAATTATTCAAGTACCCTTATTATTCAAAGATTTCGATCTAGCGCTTACTTTAACAGCAGTTTACGAAATATATTCAAAATTCTAAATTTCAATGTGTTATCAGCATATTCATGAGAGATATAAAGGTGACATGAAGTATAGTTTATATGCTGTATTATCAGAAACCGAGACCATCATAACAAGACATTTAATGAAAAAAAATAGCTGAGTGATTACTTAACAGAACGCCATTTCAAGGTGTCGAATTTCACATTGTCAAATTTTATTTTTTTGTGCATTTATCCAACACCAAAGAATACAAAATTCATACAGGAGTATCATTGGAATAAACATTTTGACATAACAAAAACATGCAATAGCAAAAGTACACAGTAACATCCAGGGAGAAATTATATATTCCAAAATTGAGACTAATAGTTGGGAAATGGAGCAGTCCACTGGAGGAAGCCCAGAAGCTTGTTAACTTGTGGTACCGCTCAAAAATAGTCATTCAATGAGTAGTAAGTTACAATGACTCAAATAAAGACTATAGCCACAGGAAGAAGATGGGGATAGAGAGCAGTAGAGAGGGAAAAGGAACTATAATACACCTGATATTATATAATTGAAACAAAGACTGTATGAAAAAGAAGAGGGTGAGAAGAGAGAAAGACGAGGTGAAGAGTCGAGATATAACTGCCGTGTGGACGAAAAAAATATTATCACCGCCAGTAACGAATAATGCGTAGGTGAGCGCAAAAGCCAATAAACGAGGAAATGGAAAACGAGAATGAGATGATTTATGCCTGTTTGACAAGGGATCACCTAGAAATAAGGTCTTTGGATAGATCACCAGACAATAAAGCAAAAAACCAAGCATGTCATTAGGGTAACAATATTGCTAGGGTCTATGTAGCGGAAGGGGCCACGTTAACCAGAATTTTCTTTTAGATTCCTTTTAAAGGACTAAAATGCAAGGGGAATTTCTTAGATCGAGAGGTAAAGTATTCCAAAACTTTAGGCAACTCTCAAAAAAAATGTATTTTGTATGCGGAAGAAAACGTTCTTCAAAAAACGGTAAATTGAAATTTCCGGCATGTCTAGTGCGGATAGTTATGAATTGCCGCATTTTTTAAAAACATATCATTAGAATACAGAATGGAAGAGTACCAGATATTACAATTGGTGTACATAAATTCACCAAGATGAAATAAGTGGCAGATCTTTAATTTTAGGATATTATGTTCAGGAATAAGTGGAGTCCGTATGGGCAGAGGAGGAAAGAGCATTACAGTAGTATACGGAGTGAGCTTTCTTTTGAATAACAAAACTTTCCAACAACGTTCGATGGCGCTGTTACCCCAAAGCAATAAAATACAAAAAAAAAAAAAAAAGAAAAAAAAATAAAAAAAAAAAAAAAAACGAAGAGAAAAAAACAAAAAAAAAAAAAAAAAAAAAAAAAAAAAAAAAACCAAAAAAAAAAACAAAAAAGTGTGCCGTAATTCAAGGTATGGGGGCTAAAATAAGCGGATGAATAAAGCATAACACTAAAGGATTGTTGTGGAAGTAGTGGATTTAAGTCTATAAATAATTACCAACGCTTGCGAGAGCATAGTGTTTACAAATATTATCGATATGGTAGTGGCTCCAGGACAAGTGGTATTATCAACCAAAACTACCTAGAAATTTTGTTATGAGAAAAACTTCCTTCAAGAGGGGTGTCTGTCAAAAACAATGTCATGTTGGTAAAGAAAGGCTTAAGGAGTTACGTAAAACATGTTAATTTGTCTTCAGAAATCCTTCAATGCCAGAATTTACCTTAGCTCTTATTCCAAGTGTGGTAATATTTCGCGCAACTCAGTGTTACATGGATACATCAGACAAGAATATCTAGGGATCACTACCTGTGAATAAAATAAATTAGTATCATCTGCAAATAAGAGTGATGAGATAGAGAATTGGACATTCATAAATAATCATTTGTGATGAACAGACATAGAACAATAGCGGCCCTAACAAGCTCCCTTCGGACCACCACAGTGCTCAATATCTTTTAAAATCAGTATGTGGGTTATTAAAAGAAACAATGTCTTCTGTTCGAAAGGTAGCTCCTGAACCACCCTCCAAAGGCCTTTCATCGAACGAGCCAATATTGGCGACGTTTATTAAAGTAACATTTCATGCCGCTTTATCGTATCAAAGCCTTGGAGAAGTCAGGAAGGATATACCGACTGTGTGCAGAAGAGAGTCAATGAATGGGAAACCTTGTGTTGTCAACAAAAGACATTAAAAGATGCAACAAGTACTGCTGTTTTCCCTAAAACCAAATGAAAGTTAGACAACGGAATATCACCTAGTTTCGCGGTTCAGGAGAAAGCCAGGGCGTCTCGGAGTAACGACACTCCATCTTTTCCAGATGTTCGAAAAAAAAGACAATAATGAAGATGGCGCGAGTTACCTAATGTCAAGTTTAGTCACCTTTTTTGACCACAAGGGAATTTTATTGCTTTGCCAATTTCATGGAATTCAGGAGAAGTTCACCCATGTGCGAGCAATTGAACAAAATTAAAAAGCATATGGGACCGGAATGGGTCTGACATAACAAGGAATTAATGGATTTGCCAAAATAACATTACTTATTCATCGAAGCGCGGAACTTTTTTTATTTGCAGGGGTGAGAGACAATTTTAGTTGATTTCTTGTCTATTTGTCGCGAAAAAGGGAAAATAAGAATTAGGATTAGCTGGGGCCTAAAAAGTCCCCCAGTAATAATTTTGTACATGGGCGGTAATATTTTGAGCCGAGATTGCTTCCATGAACCCGGAAGAAGTTAATGGTTAAAAATGTTCGCTATGCTCTTTTGGAGTCTTCGACAATTTCATTGTTATGCCCTGTGATTTTGCTTATGTCGGTTCTTGAATAGTCAAATGTCATCGGCTGTTTGTATAAACTTTCCATGTATTTTGGCATATCGTTTTATGAGACATGTTCGCAAAACGATTCAAAAAAATTTGTTCTCTTTTCGAAGGGCGAATGATTTTAGTCAATGTGTGTTTTTATAGGATGTTACCTTTACCTTTCGATTAATTTTCAGGTAAACCTTCCTAAATTCGATTATTTATTAAACGGAGATTATGTCTTCGCATTAATTCCTTTGATATAAGGCCGGCCCCGAGGGGGAAAAAGTGGAGGGTTTGGAAGAGGAAAAATCCATGGGGAAGGTGAGTGACTTTCTGCTCACTTTTTGTGATTTCTTTGGTTGTTGGGGCATGGATAATGTCCAACTTGATTAGTTTGCAATAGGTGGACACAAAGTTATCATATGAACTATTAAATCTTTGATTAAATTTAACAGACGACCAATCATAATTTTCAAGATTAATTCAAGGAACGTTGCAAATTTTCATCATTAATATACGTCGATAAATTGAAGAATATTAGTGTGAAAATAGACTGCACCTAATGGTAATGCATTGCTAATTAGGATAGTGGATCAGTTATATCGGAAAAGAATTGTATTATGAATCTGGATGTGGAATTGACATTTGGAAAACCCAATATTGTCAAATAAGGGAGTAGCAGATACATTTTAATGGTGGGACACACGTGTTGGCATTAGAGACCGAGCGGGTAAGAGCAAAAGAGCAATATATACTAGGTTCAAGTGAAATTCTTGAGACGAGAGAGACGATTTGTCTAGTTTTCATGGGTTCAGTAAGTCAATATTTAAAATCTCGCCATCAAGAAAAAATCTTTTAATTGTCAAAATGATCATCCCTCTTAAGGTAAATTGTTCAGATATTGTCAAACCAATTCTAGAGTCATTTGAGCTAGTACATCTATAAATAAATACCAAATAGATTATTCTTATTACACGGAATCGTATAATGTTCAATGAAAAAGGGAATTCAACAGTATTATTACAAATTAGAGGATGAGTGCATTACTAAAAATATTGTAGTTGAGTGACTCTTCGAAAGTGAAGCTGCGAACTCCGCGACCAAACTTTGTTTTGGCCTATTTTGTATTAGATGAATCATAACAGTTTATATAAAGATGGGATGGATGTTGAATCGGAATGTTAAGCCAAGTTGTCTGTGTGAGGCCAATCAGGAAAATGGCGGTTGGATCATGTGGGTTTCTATCAGGCGAAAAGAAGGCTCATGCAAAATGCTTATTCGAAAGCTTATGATATTTCAAATGGAGTTATGGAAAAAGTATATTTATTTACAAAATTTTATTCGAACACATTGAGAAAGAAATTGATTAATGGGTGTATAACGTTACGTATTTCCACGGTGAGGCAGCGGTCACCTCGCGAAGTCGTAGGTGGAGTGCGAACTCTAAATTGTCAGGAAGAAACGTCCTTAATGGTATCAATGCATACGATTATCATAAGGAGAATAGTAGACAGTATTGAGACCGCACGTCGTTCAGATTGAGTAGGTCGATGTAAGTCAAGAAATCCGTCATCACCAAGCATTTGAAAAGGCGAGCGGCTGGCCTATTATTTCGTGAAATTAGGACATCATCATAAGTTTAGAAAATCCATTCTCTCAACGTGTATCATAGAAACTATTAGTAAGCGGAGAAGTACGGAAATGGACAGACGCGGGTCCACATGTAGCAGAAGAAATCTTTAGCCGATGGGTTGCGTAGAAAGGAAGCCATGCATTGATGATGTATAAGAAAAAGAAAGACCGAAGAGAAATGGAAAAGGTAAGAAAAGCAGGTGAAAAATGACGTAGGGTAAACCTCTGTTGGCTATAAATACCGAATGACGCACGGCGAGTTCAGAGAGTTTCCAGTGAGCGATGTACAGAATACAAGGACGAAAGACATGTTTGAGCGGCGCCATAGGTACATAATACAGCTGCAGCGAAGCCCACTCCAAAATAAAAAGGCGGGATACCTTCAGTATAGAGACCACTCATGAATCGCACTGGGAACGAAAACAAAATTACCACATCCTACACTTTTCGCGGTAATTTGTAAAATAGGAGACAATGCGGGGTGTATTTGCAATAACAGATCTTATTGAACTAGTTTTTTTAAATATTCACGCGTGCTGCGGTTAACCAAGGAAAATTTTTAAACATGTAAAGAACAAGAAATCTCAAGACATCAGGGATCAGGGCATCCAGGTGAAAGAGAAATCCGTGTAACAAGCTGAATTGAAAATAATTCATTAATCATGAATACTGCATATCAAGAGGAAAAAATATTGTAAGAAAAGCGAGGGTTGAAAAGGCAAGGAACAAACAGCAGTTGTAATTGATATGTTGCCAGTTCTTAAATCCCAGAGAAACTAATTGAACCGGTTAATAGCCAATCTGTCTTCCCTGAGTAGGATATGCGACCCGATTGACAAAAGAGAGGCCAAGTCCAGTATCATGTAGATCATTAAGTTTGACCAAGTAATAAAAGATACAGTTCTTGCGTGAATTTCTAGAATTTGTGAAGCGAAAAAAATGAATAGGCCTAAATAGATTACAACCTATAAAACTATATCACTTTGATGGGAGCAATTTAAAGGACAATGTATACGGTAAACAAACGATTGTCAATACATTCGTATCAGTGGTCAGTCATTGGTATAGCAATTTGAATTACGACTGAATGATTTTTAAACCTGTAATTACCACAACGGGTGGAATGGGGTCTTTTACAACGATATCCATAAGGATATAGGGTAACGAATTTCATGCCGCATAACAATAGTCACTTAGCATGCATTGGCAATATAACACGCAAAGTCATAACGCCTGCGAATTACTCGTACGGGCACTGCGGCCGGCCGGCCGCGCGGGGGGCGACGGCCGGCGCCGGGGGGGGTGCCGCGCGGGCGCGGCGGCGGCCGAGGCGGTCCGGCCCGCGGGGTCGGGCGGCCGCCCCGTAGGCGGCGTCCCGGGGCGACGGGCCCCCCGGGGAGGCCCGAGCGCTCGGGGATATCCGGCGCCGGGCGGGGGGGAGTCCGGCGTCGACGACGTCGGTGGGTCGGTTGGGAGGCCGCAGACGCTGCGGAGGGGGGGGTTCTGGAGGGTGTGGGGTGGGGCTGGGGTGGGGCGAGGCGGACGATGGGGGGCATAGCCCATCTGCTGGCTATAATCATCTTACTACCAAAAGCATCATAATCGGTATATAAAAATGGTATTTTTCCCCCCGGAATCAGAATAAGTAAACATTTGATGGGAATAATGTATTGAATGTTAGAGAAGGTAACATGTATAGCATCGGAGACAGATTGATAGAAGAAAAAAAATATGGGAGACTGTAAGTGAAAGTTTAAAAATCTATAACCCTCGAATAGAGGGTGGTTATAAAAGAAACAGGCCAAGTATTGTTCATATGCTACTACATGTAAAACCAGCGATGATGCCATGAGCGAGGAATAGGATCACCAATTTCTTTTCCACATACCGTGATTAAAAAAAGTGAATGGAGCAAAAATAAAATGAACAAAATTTAAAAAGGATCCGATGCGCTGCCGTATTCTAGGCTTCATTACGTTCAACATACTACGTGTAGGACAGATACCACTACAGGACTGTTGTATAAAGTGATTTGGAAAGCGCTGTCCATTAAAACCCGTTGTTGGCGGGGTTTACCGGTCACGCCGGTAAAATTATAACAGGCACAGTATGGAGTCAATTTGGGGAATAATCATGGGTTCGTCAATAGCAACTCCGTGTGTGATTTAAGTTGTAACCCTTAGAGTGTACAATGACCGGACTACACAGATAACAATAGGGTCGTGGTGACCAGGGTGTTGTGCGGGAGTTGTTCGACATCACAATGCACGAATAATATTAACGTCTTGATTTGCCGGTTACTGACTATTTTTATGCTCACATTCAACAAATCGCTCCTTGCCTAGGAACCAATTCACCACACATGCTGATTCGAGTGGTGAGGTGGCTACATTGTAAAGTAGCGCGGTTTACGGACTTTGCATCCGAAGCTAAGTGACCAGACACGAGAGCATTTAAAACTTGCAGCTGATATGGACACCTGTTATGGCTGATCAAAAGGGCGCCTTTACCTCTTTCTTTGCCGGACTGCAGATTCAGAGCGAAGGCCTAAGTATCCGTTGACCCGAGTGTCATTTTGTGGTCTTGGTCGTTTTAAGAAAGTTAATGCATACGAATGAAGGTACAATATGAGCTCAGATAGGGTCGTACTTAGTGAGTATGATATTTTTTTTTTGTTTTGTTATTTGTTTCCTTTCTTATAGAAACTTTGGATATTAAGACGAGAGAAATGTCAAAGGTTGGGTGCAATCCAACCTTACTTCGTTTTACACTACACATCTTTAAACGAGTATGTTTGTTTGATTTTCGTTCTTGCTATTTGTTGTCGTCGCTGTGTTGTCGTGTTAATTCAACACCTTCGATACATTGGATCGAAGGGGCCCAGACGTGGGTCACATTTCTTTTTGGTCGGCCTGTGGCATCTAGAGCGAAGGCCGTGGAATTCCTTGACAATGTGTCTGTGTGTGTTGCGGCGGGTTTAGCAAGGTTTTGGTGTTTTGAATGCGGATTGACCTGGATAATGAACATTGCCTGGTGTGTTCAAATATGTTTCAATCAATTCTGTTTTCTTTTCTCTTTTAAATGGGCCATAAAAGGATGTGCATGGAGGGTGTAATGATTAATTAGAACAGTTAGTCATAAACATCATAATCCGTAATTGTTTTGATTAAATAGGAAATGAAAGAAGGAGAGTAAGTGTCATATGGGACATTCTGCTCGCCCTCAAAACTCGGTAATAGCTATAAGTCCATTCTAGACAAAAAGGGGTCAACCTCACACTTAATTGCAACAGAAAGTCTGAAACATGTGGATCGTTGATTCAGTAAGTCTATCCTACGTACAACATATCAAGAAGTCCTACAGGATTTCGGCAGTGGTGAAAGCGGGTCAGAAAGGTCACAAAGGGGTATTTAAAGGTCATTTTTGCCTAAACGGATCATCTAAAAATGATGTAATGTTATGCTTATTCAAATGGTATAAATAGTAAAAATACCAAAGGAATTCTGGTGGATTCAAAAACTTTGGGTCAATATATGGTATAGAAATAAATGCGAACAGGTTTTGGTGACGCAACCATTGAAGGTCAAAGGTCCGGAGTCAGGGATAACGGTCAAAACCTGAAAATGTGCCACGAAGTTTCCTTGTCCTAGCTGGATAACTGAGACCCTCTACGAGGTACTAGTCAACCAAACTTGGTATCAATGTTGTTAGGTGACTGACTGTAGAGGTTTTGCGTGATAAATCTATTGAAGGTTCAAAGTCAGAGGTCAATAAACTCAAAGAATCCTGTGTTAAATCTTTGAAAGTTCCTTTGGGCTTTAACTATAACTTGAGATCGACCTAAAATAATGTCAACCCCGCAAACCAAGTGCAATCTTGCATGTTAGCAAATGCAACTCTCTGAAGGCTTTTGCATGACCGCCGTTATCTTATTTAAAGGTCAAAGGTCAGATGTCAATAAATTTTTGGTGTCAATTATCAATGCAAATGAACTTTGTAAGAATTTTTGGACCGGTAATCATAACGGCGGCATTTCAACCAAACTTTGATCTATCATATTTATAAAGGTAACTAATAATGTTTTGTGACTTCCATGAAGTCAAAGTTCAGGGTGCAATCACCAAATGAATGTCTAATTCCTGTTAAAAAAGAAAAGTATGAGGAAATCTACTTTATGTTTTGGCAATGACTGATAGTTTCTGAATGTATGTCAAAAACAAACTTTGAAGCAATATCTGTATGAATGTAAGGAAATAGAAATAACCAAAGTTAAATGACAAACTATGCAAAGGGCAATTGTCATTAAAATGTTTCATTTTTAGGGCCGCTTTAAAATCCGGGTGCTGCCAAAACCAATTGAAGGCCGACTAGCTGATGGGAGATGAGGCCCAATGCACCTGCGGATTGGGTTAAACTCTTTTTCAAAGTCGAAGGGAACACATATGTATGACAGTTAAAATCTATTTTTTCAGTATAATGAAATTCCTTCCTGTCTATCACAATTACTTCGCAAGCATTGATAATTAGGAAGCGTTATTGCGTTGGCATGGTCACGTTGCATTATGTGCAACGTAACTAGTATGTTTCAAGAATTTAAATTCAATAATGGGACGAAAGACAGAATTACTCAATGAGATGACGTAGAGAGTGTTTCGAGTAAAGCGTTGTCATTATGTTATCAAAAGTTCGGTTGATTAATGTATAAAGGAGCGGGATTAAGTGATATAATGGATCTTTATTGGGCAGCCTACCTATAGTCAAAATTAATGAAAAACATGTACATGTTGCAATGTACCGGATAGTTTGTCCATGATAAGTAAGAGAGCACTGAGATAAAAATGCCTTCAAACCTAGCCTTGTTGAATAGTCCTATGATTTTGGTTGGGTACGGTGTAACACTGCAAATATCTGATAGCGTCACCAAAAGTATATGTAAAAAATGATTTAAAAAATAATATCATGCCTAACCGCCAAAAAGCGCAGTATAGATCCAGGATTTGAAAAAGAGGGTTGCCTGACCCCATGAGTAGTAGCCGCCAAGTTTTCCCAAATTTTTTAACATGCTACAGTCAATTAGTAATAAAGTATTATAGAGGGGCGTGTCCCCTGTGCCCCTGCCTGGATCCGCCACTGAAGCAATGAGAAGTATTGAACCGGGATTCGAAAGTTAATTGCCCAGGTAGTTGATTTTTTACCAAACATTTTGTAGGAACTACCATTATGCTGATCATCGTTCTCGGTAACAAATGTTTTAGATCATTTTTTAATACTAGCAGTCAGGATTTAAATTGTGTTGGATCTCATTGTGGCTATTGAGTTTATTTTGGTAGCTCTATTCCGTGTAACATAAAGAGATAAGATATTGAGTTGTAACTCTTTAGTACACAGGTAATACCATAAATATGTTTTTATGTTTATGATGTTACAGGGCTTAGAATAAATTGACGATAGCATTTCCTCTAAAAGCCTTCAATTTTGTCGACGCATTTTCTTTTCACGAAAGTACCGGCAGGGGGGAAGAGGATGTGACCTGACTTGGCGAGATCTAAAAAGTAGTCCTATCTAATATGCTTCTATGTACCCCATAGCAACACCGCTAGGGTGGACTAGCGCGGCGCGTGGTAAAGTGTGACACGAGAGGTTCTCTACAGGCGGGGGCGCCCAAAATAGCCGCCACCCTTTTTTACAAAAAATAGTAATTTTAAGAAAAGATGGGGACTGAGAATAATTATCTAAATTCAATGAGGTTGGTCTTCATATGAAAGAGTGGAGTATTAAATTTCCTTACAACCGCAATGCTAACTTTAATGAGAATTGAAATTTGACATAAATTCAGTTTTTGTACTTAAAAAAACATAATTTTTTGCATTTTTTTCCCAAATGAATGTGTTTTATATAATTTTTCAATCTAATGTATTAACATTTCTAAATGAAAGCTGAAAGTTTTACTTTCTGCGAAAATTGCCCATTGGTATGTCCTAGTATCTTGTAAAAAGAATTGAGCAAAAGCCTTATTTCTATAAAAAGTTTATTAATACGTTAAACGGGAGGGCGAAGCATGAAGTGTAATACTACAACACAAATCAAAATTTCGTCTATTTTAAGTTTGAAAACCCGGCATATAACGTGTTATATTACCGACATAACAATATACATGTAGTGTGTACGGAAACGATTGTGAATGAACCTGTGGCTAATCTGTACCATGTCTTCCAGAGATTTAATGAACTTTGCGGAGCACAATAAAAAGTTTTTAAGAGATTTAATAAAACGACAACATCTGATGTTCTAGTATTTAGAAACGGGAACCCGATTGTGTGGGGGCGGCAGGCTTTTTTTTTTTTTTTTTATAAAGATACATTGTTAATACATTTGACCTTGTGCACGCATATCTGTAAAAATTGGCATTGTACACGTACAAATTCAATCAGCAGTCACGCACAACAAATTAATGATATATTGGGGTCCATTATCAACGCAGGAACCTAGGGGGCGCCTCAAATTAGCTGTCGCCTTGCTACCAAGAAATTTAGGGGAAATCCTAAAATCGGGGGAATTATGCGTGCTTAACCCCCACCCCTCCTCGGGGCGGAAAAGGGGACGAGAAAGAGAATATTTGTGCGATGTCCAGACCAAAGTGAAATGGGTTATTCCCCATGGCTCTTTTTGTTTTTTTCATTAATTTTCATTTATTCATGTCGGGATACTTCTTCTGATGACAAGGTAGGCCCTTTTAATGAGGAATATTTACTACTCAAGGGCCCCTGTCTATACGGTAAAAGCAAAGTAATTGCCTGTAGTATAAACAAACGATTATAAGTATGGCGTATACATTACATAAAGCAGTAAATTAAAATACTCTTATTTTGAATAATTGATGACAAAATTGAAGGACCGAAGCGACGATTTTATTTTATGCTAACCCCATGCCCCTTCCACAAATCAGATCAGATAAAAGATTATTTGTTATTGTTAAAATGACGACAGTCAAAAGACATGACTCAAAATTTTAATTGTATCGCCTATTCAGGGGTAACCCCGCCCCCACCCCGTCAGGAGATCAACTATACACGTATTCCCGCTTCCAGGATTTTTAAGAGATTACCCCTATACAGTCGGGCGAAGACTGTGTCAAAATTACCCCTAATAAGAGGCTTTTTGAGGGGAAGCTGCATCAAAATTACCCCCCTATTACAGGCTTTGGAGGCGGGAGCAAGGAAAATTACTCCCTTTCACAAATATATTTGACCCATATTCAGGCCCATATTTTCAGGATTTTTTCCTCAAAAAATTGCAAAACTATCCCCCAATTATAAATAAGGTCACGGGCGAAAAAAGCTCTAAAAGACCCACCTATTTCAATGATATTCTCGGTGGATTTTTCAACGACCTGAGCCCCAAAAAATAGTTTCCCTTCGGAGGAAATCCGGGAACAAGCATACGTGTAGCTTGACCTCCTGAGTGGCGGGGTGGGGCAACACCTTACGTTGGCGTCAAGCATGCGTTGTATCGAATGAAGAGCAGAGATGAGGGGTGGGGGAGAGAGAAAGAGCAGCAGGGGCGACGATTATAATAAAAAGAAACACGCTTTATTTCATTTTACTTTTCATTTAAATAAACCACTTTTTTTTGTCAAATCATAATAAGCTGACAAGAATGCCTGAAAGAACATAATTCCCCAATTACTGGTTAAGATTACAAATTGATTAAAATTAAAATTCATTATTTTTCACCCCCTGCGTATGTCCCTATGGTTACAACAGTCGCACTCCCCCCCCCCAAAAAAAAAAATAATAAAATAAATAAATAAATAAATAATAAATAAAAAAAATAAATAAATACATAAATAAATTTTTTAAAAATAAATAAATGAAATAAATAAAAAAATATTAAATAAAATAAAAATAGTACACAAAATAAACAATAAATAAAAATGACACTACCTGTCACCATGACATGAACCGACATGCTTCTAAATTGCGGTCAGTAGTGCCAGTTTAAGATTGTGAGCAGTGTTAATCCCATTTTGCTTACGAGCCGTAATAACCTTTCAATCTTGAAACGATTATATTCGGATAAATATGAAGTTCACATTTTTGATGGCAAAAAAATTAATGACTCTATCTCCCTCAGTTGAAATATATAGGGAACATATTTTCATGAGATACTTTAGAATCTAATATGTCGTAAAAAGCCGATATAAAAAGGACAAAAAAGGCCGTATATTTTATTACATTTGTGTGAAGATGCTGTCTGTCATTGTAAAAAGGTATTTAATCCCAAAACTGCCCATGACCTTTTAATAAGGAGTTTACAGTGATTCAAATTTTCCATAATGGTTGTTAATATTTAAACTTCCCTCCGTGATAAATTTAAGCGGGCACGGATAAGACTTCTTGAGAGAGTGGGATGCCAAAATCTGAATTTCAGAATTATCCAAGTTCGACACCCAACGAATTGGCTAGGGACACCCACGAGGCTGAGTTTAAAAACGTAGACGCCCACATGTTTTAGGCTAACAGGATATATAAAATTGCTCTCAGGCGTGCCGGGAGGGTGGCTCTGTTCTTGTGAAAGGAAATCATCCTTCGTCTTATAATGAGTCATCAATTTTCAAAAGAGAAGTATTTGCTATTAACTTTATTAGATTATCTTATTGTTATGTTGTTGTTGTTTGTTGTTGTTTTTATATTACGGCCGCTTTCATTCATTATTGAATATTATATTTATATATATATATTTTGATGGGTATTAACCATTAGCTGACCATACAGTGCAATGTATTTTTCACTTCTTCTGAATAACTATATTAGAAATTGCCCTCTGAAAGAACAATATTCGTGATTTCAGATGTCACACGGGTGTATAAATCAAACGTGATAGGGGAGAGCGCGGGGTATGGAAGTTGACACGGGTCAGTTGTTACAGTCTCAGTGTGCTTACTAAATTGAACGAAAGAGAGTTTGTTTTGCTAAAGCGTGGGGCATCGTATATACAGCCTACACATAGCTGTGGATGAACTGCCGGTCGTGAGTTTCTCCGTGTGGTTCATTAGAAAGGTGAAAAGATCAACAAAAACCACTTTTTTTTACAGTTCAAAAGTAAGATTTTTGACAAAAAATTGAAATTGTGAATAGCTCTACAACTCGAAGCGACATGATGATAGTCTGGGGTATTGATTAGATATAGTACATGTATGTCACTAATATACCCTAGCCACTCGACCCTGTAAGTTTCTGGGCTGAATGAGCGTGTGGCTACCAGTTGATTTCTGTATGTTAAAATCACCCATGGTAGGGGTGTGTTACCAAAACCTACCCCATGTTTGGATGTAACAACTTACCCCAGTTACATTACATATGTAACAATTACATTTTGTCTCAATTTTGAGCGGGTGTTAACTATTTTTATTTTTCCTATTACTTATTGTCGCGTCTATTCTAAGGAGCTCTACTAATGCATCTACTGTTAACGGGATGTCAACAAAATTGGAAAGTTGAAATTAAAGTATGGTAGAAAGAGACTTACCCACATGCAACTTTACCCCGTATGTTTACATATTGTAACAATTGACCCCGTTATGGTGTAACAACCTACCCCGTATATGGGTTAGTTGTTTAAAAAAATGTCTTCACTAAAAAGCCTGTATTTAAATTTAGTGTTTACATGTTTTTCAAGTTTATATGCCCAGAATTTAGCAAACATAATAGGCTAACTACAGTCTAAACAAAAACAAAAAACTACAGACCCCAAATATGAAGTACGTTTGAGTTCTTTCATTAGAATTATCTGGCCCAAAATGTGAATTTGTAACGTCCATACCCGGTCTCCCCAAATGATATTTGAAAATATATATAAAATGAATGAATAATGAATGAATAGATAAATAAATTAAATGACATAATGAATTAGGATGGATTGGATAACATGAATTAAACAAATGAATAAGATGGAGAGTAAAATGAATAAATAAATAGAATAAATATAAGGTAAATAAATTAAGAACCATGTGGGGTGGTAAAAAAATATTTAAATTAAATGTTTGTCGGTCACCCGTAACAGATTTTATTCTTCCCCTGTCTTTTTTCCTGGGGTGAGGGGGGGGGGGCCGTAAGAAGTTACCAAAATTCCCGTTAAATTTCTCACTAGGGAATTCCTTGCGGTTGCTGGTGAAACTGTTCAGACCCCCACCCCGGATACTCCTTTGAATAATTTTAATTGACACTTCATTCAATTCATTTAGATGTTACAAATTTCGTTATAGCGTAAAAAAAAAAGCATTAATAAAAACTTATGGACATAGGTGAACGAATGTTATTCCTCATTAAAAAAGTATATGAAAAATTCATTAATAATAATAAAACCTGCCTTCCCCATTGAACTCACATGTGCTCCATTTCTATTACTACACCAGAAAATTTAGGTAAGCTGCTTTTACAAATCCCATTTGGAAACTTTATTCATGCTCCCAAAAGCTTCATTAAATCTGAAGATAAGCCTAGTCAGTCACAATACAGTATACGTGTACAGATGTACCGTTATAACACGTGTATTATACGGGTTCGCTATAATTGGCGAAATTTGGGGGTTTTTCGTCAGTATTACGTCATACGAGAAGGTATAGCGTTTAATAGCCTGTGTGTGAGAGCAGAAAAAGAAGATTTTACCCCAATCTGTTTACGGATCAATAGTGACATACCAATGGGCAATTTTTTCAGTGAAAGTAACAACTCTCAGCTCTTCTGGCGGGGCTGGCGCGGGCTCGGCTGAGCGGCCGCGTGCGGGGGCTGACGCCGACGGGCCGGTCGCGCCGGCGGGCGCCCGGCCCGGGTCCCCGGATCGTCAGGGGCCGGCCTACGGGGCTGGCGGCTGAGACGCGGCTGACGTGGGCGTGGGACGGGGGGGAAGGGGGGAGGCGGTGCTCGGGGGGACTGGGGGAGACGGGGGGGGGGGCGGCTCGGGGAGAGGGAGGGGAGAGGGGTGTATGGGGGGGGCGAGGGCGGAGTTCTACGGGGGGGGCAGGCGGCGGGCGGGGGGTGGGGGCGGCGGGTGGAGGGGGTCGGCTGAGGGGCGCGAGTGGGAGGCGGGGGGGGGTTGGGGCGAGGGGTAGAGGTGAGGGGTGGCCCGGGGGGGGAGGCGGGGGGGCGGGTGCGGCTGGTGGCGAGGGGCGGGGGGGGCGGGCGTCGAGTGGGGCGGGGGGGGGGGGGAGGGGCGTCGTCGGGGGGTCGGAGGCCTGGGGGTTTAAACAGATTTTGAATTACATTTCAAAAACAAATGTGTTAAAAAATTATGTAATTGGAAAAAAATTAAAAAAACTGACGGTTCTTAAGTTACAATTAACTAGCAATTTATTTAACTTCAATTTTCTGGCACTAAATTAGCATCTGTTGTAGAAGGAATTTTTATATATTCCCTTTCATATGAGACCCAACTCTTGAGTTAGAATTATTTCTATCATTTTCTTTCGTTAAAATACTATTTTTTGTAAAAAGGCGGCTATCCCTTTGTGGCGCGCCCCGCCTGTTAGAGATCCCCGTGTCACTTTAACGACCGAGTACGCTCCACCCTAGCGGGGCAACTGTTGCTTATCGGTACATAGAATCATATACATAGGATACTACTTTTTTGAGATCTAACGGCGATGCAGCTAACTCTAAAATATGTGGTTTTGCCCGCCCGCGGTAATCCCTGTACGGATTTAAGGAATCTGTTAAGTCCCCAAACATTTCTCTTCCGATGACGAATAAACTTTACTGTAATGGCGTAAGATACATTCTGCGCGTCTCAAGCATGACATCTACGATGCCTAATGCTGTGGCCCGAAATTGCCCACCCTTGCCCGCTGCGCCTTCGATTGCGTTTATTTTTGTCAGAGCAAAAATTGTGAGGTGAGAAGGCTCTAGCTAATCATCACATACACTGATCGAGGCAGGAAAGGAGAGTGATAATTCACTGAGGAGATTGGTGTTATGCTTTTTCACCAGACATAATCCCCTTTTACACGGACTTTTGGAGGCGGAAGTTAGGCCCAAATTACCCCTCTACCAGCCGGTTAGTTCATCTTTATTATATTGGATACGCGGACTATTATGACAATGCCCAAGAATATTCTGAAACATACCGTCGGCTAATAAGGAAAACAGTTTTGGGGGAAATGCGAGAGTAGACGATATTTCAATTGATTTTTCAGAATTTTCCCCCCTGAACTGGACCCTAAAATACATGTGCACCCCTTTTCCCGAGAAGAAATCCAGGAACGACCGCCTGAGAGGCGGTGGGTGCGCTTTCCTCTTTGGAGACAGGAGCTCCATTACTAAATGGATATTCAACCTAAAACTTTAGTGTTGAAATGACTTAAGACATTGCCAGAATAAAGATATGAATATTTCCATGGATGTTTTATTTCTGGCAAGGATGCACTATAATGAGCCCAGCTATGTGCCTAATTTAAAGCATTTTTCATTAAATCTCTCAATGAATTGTGTGTTTCCATTTACTTTAAAAAATATTTATCTACAACGTTAAACGTTGACTTTATCCATAGTCGCTACCCAAGATTTCTACACCATTAATTCCAAGCTGTGGTTGCAATTACCTACGATTGTAGTTGTACTAACGTCTAAAGTTATCCGCTAAAAAAAGGTAACAAAAGTAATATCTTATATTGTGGAGGATATTGCCCTTTGATCCTAAACATGCTCAAGGTCATAAATTACCTATCATCATACAAATAACTAAAAACAAAGTTTGCGTTCAACCATCCTCAAGATGAGATCTCAAAGTTAGGGGGTATTACAGGTACACAAATCGTTCTTGTTATAAAAAATTTAAACATATCTCTGACCTCTATGACCTTCAAAATATAGTTGTCACATACTCTGCAAAGTATCATTGGTCTCTCAATATAACACTAATTGAATACCTAAATTTTTCATCATAATTTAAAGGATTATTTGATGCATCTAACTGACCTCCTCTGACCTGTAATGACTGTCTCTCGGGGGTGCCTCCTATATGTTTATGACTTTGCCCTGCGGGAGTTAATCAAAATATAATTTAACTCCCCAAGTTTAGTCGAGCCATTCCTCATGTTACAAACAAAACAAAATTTCCTAATCTTTTCACAGGTTTCTGACATCTCTACTACCTCTGAATCTTGACCTAAATATGGTTGTGCACCAAAAACCATATAAATTCATCGCCTAAGTATCAATAGACGGCCTAAAGTTTTGGGGTGACAGTTCTCTTATAGATAGATCTCGACTGGCTCATAGGATAAAAGAAAATTTCTCAAATCATTTCACAGGATTTGTTGATATCCATTGACCTCTGGACCTTTAACCATTCACAATATTTTACTAAACAAAATACTAAACTAAGTTTGGTTTTACATTAACCTACTGGGTTTAAGGCTTCAGTTGCCTAGGATAAACGACAATTTCTTTTCATTTTCACACGTTTTAGACATTTATTGAACTCTGACCTTGACTTCATATGGTTACTACCAAAACCTGCTCATCGCTTATTTGCATATTTGGTTATACATAATCTTGACGAGCCAGTATCTGTTAAGTATGACTTGTAACTAATATCTTCAAGTTATTAAGTGAAATACAGAGCATGAGATTACATTATTTCGACATGATTTTAGGCCTAAGGTGACCTTTATTGACCTTTGACCTTTTGACCCTTTACACCACTCGAAATCTTCAGGACTTTTACTATGTTGTACAGGAGATTTTACTGATTGAGATACATGTTTCATATTTTGTGAGGTTGAACCATATTAACTGTATATATAGTTGTATGTTAAGTTATGCCTAGGATAACAGCAATTTCTTTTCATTTTCACACGTTTTAGACATTTATTGACCTCTGACCTTTGACCTTCATATGGTTACTACCAAAACCTGCTCATCTTATTTGCATATTGTTATACATAATTGACCACAGTTCTGTTAAGTATGCTTTACTAATTTTCAAGTTATAAGTGAAAACAAACATGACATTACATCATTTTTACATAATATAAGGCCAAAAATGACCTTTATTGACCTTTGACCTTTTGACCCCTTTCCACCACTCGAAATCCTTAGGACTTTTGATATGTTGTAGAGGAGATTTTACTGATCAAGATACATGTTTCAGATTTTCTGTTGCAATTAGTGTGAGGTTGAACCATATATTGAC
This sequence comes from Paracentrotus lividus, assembly GCA_940671915.1. NCBI lineage: Eukaryota > Metazoa > Echinodermata > Echinoidea > Camarodonta > Echinidae > Paracentrotus > Paracentrotus lividus. The sequence continues at coordinate 7 of CALNVZ010000214.1, read as the reverse complement.
TGTACTA
>CALNVZ010000213.1:20316-31157 GCA_940671915.1 Paracentrotus lividus | reverse complement strand
TTCTTTACAAAGCAACATGACTCGCATGTTGCCTGAAAATTTAAGAAAGCTCGGAATGCAGATAATTATTGATGGAACGGGCGAGTAGGACATACAGAGATAGAACATTTGAGTATTAATCATTTCAGCTTCATTAAAATATCTGAGAGATTATCAACGTTATACTAGGCATGCAATGAATGTCCTCCGTAACATGAGTAGAATAAACAAAGCCAAACGCAGCTTCTGACAGTTTCAGAATCTCGAAAGCTTTCTGCAGAATGTATGATTTATAATGAATTACTAATCTAACGAAGAAAAAGTATTGGCACATATTCCTGCCTTCACACGATCGATAATCGTAAATATTTGGCGCAGGTAAAGCATCATGGGACCAGGTATTATACATTTAGGAACATTTTTAATCGATGTGATTGCAAGTTTTTTGACCAGAAATGTCTTCAAACAATACGTAATTTACGGTAGCTGCCATGTAGCCATACATGCCACTATTCAAACTTGAAATTCATGCTGTGCCCGGAGAGACACCACAATGTTCTGAATGCTGTATCTCTAGCTCTACATGTCAATTCAACTTAGAAATTATAGTTACTGATCTCAGAAGCATGTCCCTGTTCCATTTTTTGTTGTAATCATTGCATGACATTTAGATATCCCTGCAGGTTTATAAGACGAGTTTGAGTCAGTTTATGACTGACAATGGAGCCTCTTCTGGGCCAAAAAGTTAAGTAGTTTGATTGTTTAAAGGACGATGCCAACTCAGGTATCATTCAGCTTTTAGTGAAATAAAAGATGACCAAGAAGAGTAAACAGTGAAAATTTGAGCAAAATTGGACAATCTGTTCAGAGTTATGAATTTTTAAAGTTTCGGTAAATCCCTGAATATTCAGGGGACCTTGAGTTGCAATTGCCAGCATCTGTGACGTCATTGCTGGACAACTCTGATCATTGATTTTGTATATAATAAAATGTACAACTGAGCATCAAGGTTTTTTGTTCGTTTTTTTTTTTTTCTGGCCGGAGTGTTTGCCAAGATACATGTATCTACATCATCTTATAAAACTTAAAGAAAAGAAAGCAAAAAGGGAAGAAAAATTGAAAGGTCAGTCTTCTGTTAAAGCATTAATTTTTTAAATTGGTCTCATGAAGAAAGAAATGTACAAAGTTTATGGGATGTTGAAATTGGATATTTCCTCGCTCAATTTTAGCATCATGTTCTTTGTAATACTTGTGCCGGGTGTTTTTTTTTTTTTTTTTTTTAATACGTGTTCAGCAACCCTCAGAAATCAAATACAGCCTCACTCTGCAGTGTCTACACCAAACTCTCCAAATGCTCTTGGACAGCGGCTGAAAACTTCATCACCCATCTCCATCTGCCTTGATGATCTAAAAGACAAGGTATGTAATTACCGATTCTCATCTTTTAAAAGATCAATTTGTAGAGTTGTAGTCAAATTCTGTAACAACTAACTTTCAGCATAGGATATAGACTAGATGTTTGGGAAGACAGGTCATAAGATTATTTGTGAAAGTAATGATGTTAATGAAATAGTTGAAAACATATTAGAGATGCGTAAGCAATTTATCTTGTTTATCACATTGTGCAAAGTCCAATTAATGATTGCACAATTGCCTGTTTTACTACAGTTCAGTGCAGTGTAGTGATGCGTAGCGGCTCATTACATGAGGTGAAATACTGTACATCTTCCTCGGAATGTATTAATGCATTTATCTTTTCAGACTCCCTTTGTCTCTCATTATATGATTCCTTAATCTAGCTTGTTCTGGTTTTATTTAAACAGGTCAACATGGTACAGGAGGTTCTCTAGTACAACGGAGACTCTCAACTGGCAATCAATATGATCCAGGGAAGCTAACCCGTGATCTGAATGATGGCCGTCTTCGGAAGGCAAACTGCTGCTGTCCTCTTCCCTGACGGGAATGACAAATAAGGAGGGAAGAGCGAAGCCTTCCTCTAAAAACGAACTAGCTAGCGTGGATTTAAGTGTACATCGGTAAGTTTATGCACTGAGTTGGGACCCACGGAATGTAGATATTCTGACAGAGTTATACGTGTGAACTCGAAACGTATGTGTTCAATAGTGCCTGCCTAACAATGTGCGTGCAAATCACCTAAAGATGAGTAGTACTGGTCAAGGGCGTCTTCGCACAGCTCGCAAGTAGGGTTTGATTAAAGAGTGGGAGAGATATAGGCCTGCAACTTGTACAGGAAGTACGAAGGAGGCGACAATTCTCTACTGTCATGTGTCCTCCGAATATGATAGACTGTCGCACTAGATTTGAAAATACGGGAATACAAAAGTCGGGGTAGTGTGAGATGGATAGACTTGCTAGATTCCCTATCTATGTTGTGGCGCCCCAAAAATAGGGCTGGCCCTACGTAAAAGGACAAAGTTTGGCAAGTAATCGTGTAGTGCTATAGCCGTGCGTGTTGTTTGGTAAGTTCACTGAGATTTTCAAGAAATGTGGAAAAAATCCAATTGCAACATTTACAGTAGTAAAAGTAAATTCAGTATAACTGGTATAGAAATATATATATTCTAAATCGTATAGGCGTGAGTGATTCGGCTTGAAAACAGTGGTTCAGATTGTCGCCAGCGAGCTGGTTTTGTTTTGGCTAACGAGTGCATCTGATGATAATAATAAGAGAGCTTTGTGTGTGTGTGTTGGTGTGTGTTGTTACATAAAATATACCAAATATCATGATATAGTATAAAGTGTTAGTGCAGACCTGTCCTTAAGGATTTGCAGGTTTATTTCTCTTATATGTTCCTCTTTCTTGTTCTTTTCTTTGAGCGTATGTTCGTAGCAATTTCCTGCTGCATCGCCATGTTTGTGCGGCATCATGACAAGTAAATCTCAATGAAGCCAAGCGAGAAGAAGTTGAGAAACTGGTGATTAAGTTGCTTTGAAGATGGGTAAAGGTAGTGTGTAGTGCAGTGAATTTTTTCTGCTTTTATTTTTTGTTCAATTTAAAGATTCCTTTATTTGAATGCAATTTAAATTTTGAGTATTTTATTTTGTATCATATGTATTTTCTGGTTACTAATAGATGTCGTGATTGGCTACATATATTCAGCAATTTTGACTCTAGGAATAAATCGCTATGATTACCCTTCTGCGCGCATTTTCAGCGTATATCTGCGCGAGGAGCAATATTGTTATATTATTTTATTATTATTTCTATTATTATATTATTATTATGTTGTGTTTTTTGTTATTATTATGTATGTTATTGTGTTGTTATTAGTATGTAGTAGTGTAGTAGTAGTAGTGGTAGTAGTAGTATTAATGTAAAGAAAATAAGCCATGTGCTTGACGGCCAAAAAAAAAAAATTGTTTGGTTGTCCATGAATGCCTTTTTTCAAAAATTGGGTCGGTCGTTCGTTTTTTTCTTTGTTTTTTCCTCCATGAAAAACAAAGAAAAACAAGAAACGAATGACTTCAATTGTTGAGAACTTTTACGTTTTATTGAGTTATGTAAAATGGGACTGCAATGGAAAAATAACACATGTTTATCTGTTTTATGAAAAATATATACAAATAAATATGAGGGTGTTATTTCGGCGTTTGGGTGAAAAAAAGAGGTTGGTCGGGCTCGTTTTCAGAGGGTGGTCGGTCGAGACACAAAACATTTTTTTTTTTTTGGCCTTTAGGTACAGCACAAGCAGTTTGACGATCTTCTATGTATTTCATTGTGATTGTGTGCATTCCTCATTTTTTCAACTGCAGGATAAGTCAATGATGAACAAATACCGGAGTCTGAAAAGAAGAGGAGAATAGAGAGAATTGATTAGAAGGAAGTAATGGGAGTAGCAGGTAGATTTGTAGGAGATTTTAGGTTTAGTTGAATTGTGTTTTATTTTTCTAGCTTTTTTTTTTATGTTTACATTCAGTATACTGTATTGTCCTTTAAAAAATGAAAGAAGATTTTGGTGGCAAGAAATTTCTATGGTAATGATTAGGGCCGAGTCTTAAGGTTTTTTGCAAACGATTAACGTTTATAAGTGCGTATAAAAAAAGTATACAACTTTGACAGCTTCTATTTAAAAAAATATAATCTACATTGTGTGAAATTTATTTTTATGGTAAAGAGTATTAATATTCTGTCTATGATGCCTTATTCATAACTCTGCAGCACGGATGACTGAGCAGCAGGTTTTAAAAGTATTGTCAAATCTTTTGTTCAAGTTTGGGGTGATGCAAACGAATGTGGCAGTAATGTGCATGTGTACTCTAGTCACAAATCCTTTAAAAAGTTGATTTTCTGCTTTTTGTTTTTCGATGTTTCATTTAGTCTGAGTGATCTAGTTTATTTGAGCTTCACGGGACTTTGTTTTATTCTGTAGGATAACATACAGTCTGATATATTCTTGTATAGTATTTAAAAGCTGCTGCTCTTAGTTCGTTGCACATTTACATTGCGTAAAGTGCATCTCATGTCAAATAAATCAAAGGTTCCTGACCTAAAAAAAAAAAATTAGGAAATGCAGAGGATATCATGGTCTAATACCTGCATGTAACAAATACGCACAATTCAACGAAAGATTGATCACACCTAAATATTTGTCATTTTGTAATGACTCAATAACGAAATTTGTAAGGGAAGCTGATGAAGCGAAGATTGTGTTATCATGAAAGGGTAATATCGTAATATTGCTGTAATAGGCATTTTCTTGAATTTGAGATGAATACATTTTTTTACCAAGTGCACAAATCAATGAATAGATCGCCATTAGTTGCAGACCTGCAATATAATGCAATAGGGATTTGGATTTCATTCATACTTCGCTAACTTGGTATAAGAGGTTTTGATATTTTGAAAGCTAGCTGCTCAGCTTCGTGGCTGTATATTAATGAGATAGTGACATATCAGAATGAAGTCTTGTTTGAGTAATGATCGTGCTTTTATTTTTTCACAAAAATGCCTTAACTCCTCCGGGGCTGAAATATTCAAATGAAAATTTTTTTGGTAGCTCTATTCATTGTTTATCTCAGTTATTCCTTGAATTCTGATTAATGAATTGTGCAGTGGGAATGAAAAGACGCATTTCTTACATACTGTAACTTCCTACAACTGCACACACACTTCGATTTAGAACACTTCTGGCATTTCTCTTGCTGGAGTGCTGAAGCGAAGTGAGTGTTGGCCCTAGAAATTCTTGTGATTACACCTGCATTTATCTCTTCAGTGTACCATGAATCTTTATGTTATTTTGTGAGATTTGCACATTCTCATTAATTTGCCTTTTAGTTAGAAATGTTATAGGTGTAGTGTTTTTTTTGTGGTTCCGTTCGGTTTGTTTTTTTTTTTTTAGTTTTTTTTAAAATGAAAGACATGAAAGGGTTTGGGAGTTAACAGAGAGCAAAAATTCATTCGGTCCATTTAAGCTTTTATTTTACTTTTACAAAAGTTGCAGCTTTGTATTGGAGTTAATATTGCAAGTTATAGTTAGTAAGAAAAATGGTAGCATTTAATGATGGCTTTGAGCAATCTGTATGGGATGTCTTTTGGCAGTGTGACAGAAAAAGTAGGATTAGGAAGTACGGCCAAACTTTTGTTTTACTCAAGCGTTTTTGAGAGCAGGAAGAAATGACTTCAACTTATATAATTGTCATTGTGTTTTAATTATAATGTGGTTTGTCCTGTTCATGTATTGATGCTTTTTTGGTTGAGGTGATATATCAACGATCCTTTGATGTATGAATTCAAACTTGTGCTAGTATGGGTCACTATATAGGGAGACCATCTGATTAAGATTTCATGTGTGTTTAAGATATGTAGGTCAAAAGTCATGTAGATAATATCTGAAATTTCAGGTTCAATTCTCGTTTAGAGAAAATCTTCAAGAACAATTCGATGTTATACTTCAACTATGCTACTTGGAGTTTAGTTGAATTATCTGAGTGAGAGAACGTGATTAGATTTTAGGTGTAAGTAGGAAAGGTCACAAGTTTCTAGATATCTTAATGGAAATAAGTGAATATAATGGGGGGGGGGTTGTTTTATGTAATCTCTAATTATTAACTCTCACAAGAGTTGCTTTTATGAGGAGAGTACGGTAATCAAGTCTTTAAGTGCGAGTGGTCAAAGGTTAATATAGTGAGTTTGTTTTTTTTTTTTTACTTTCTTAACAAAGATGTAAAACATTTCTGTTCAATTTTATATATATTCTAATGTGTTAGAGCGACATGCACAGAGTCGGATTTGCGCATATGTATAAGAAGTTAAATTTAGTTAGTAGTATAGTATTAACATAGCATTTCAAGTTCAACTTTCAGCATGAATAAACTTAGAGATTCTTAGGGGGGAAGGCATACGATGTATGTAAAGGAGTGTGCAGTCATTATCGCAGTTCTCGGGGGGGGTGGGTGGGGGGGGTGTGGGTAAATTGGCGCAGGATGGCAGAAAAGATAATGAGAATGAGTCTGTAATGTGTCTTTTAGTGCTTTTTATGTATTCGGCTGGATACATTGATTTCATATTTTATTTGTCGTATCATACTTTGCAATTTAATTCTACTTTTCTTTTCGTGTCAGTCGTATAAACCAGTAGTAAACCTGGGCATTGTTTGGCATTCAGTAAACAGAATGGCAGATTACTCCAGGCTGAAATTTCTTTCCTCTGACATATAATTCTTGGTGTCAAAACCTGTAAGTAAAAAGACTTAACACTCTTCTATTCATAGATCACATTTGGAATGATATTCTCGGTGCATATTGTGGAGACGCTGTTCCCTTTTCTCAGCGCGCAAATTCATCATGAGTGTTAATTTTTTAAATCAGAAATCACTTAAAAACGTCAATCATATGCAAGTTGTCCAGGAGCATGTATCATTGTAATTCCATACTCATAATTCAATCATTTTCTGTTGTGCTGACAAATATTGTGCTAGCCCTGTTCTTGTGTCGATAGAAGTAATTAAATTTTTAAACTATTATAGTTTCTGGGATTTCTTTGATATGTAATACACAGTCACGGTCATTTTTGACTGTTTCTCAGTCAAACAAGTTTTAATAGATCGATACAACCAATAATAACAAATATAACAAAAAAAAATATGTGCAGATGTGTCTAGCAATATTTATCGTGAAACATTCTGATTCCACTTACTTAATTTAAGCTTGACATTATGCACACTCTTTAGTGACAATTGTTGAATGGAGTTAGTGAATATTTACAGCCCTTTTTTTGTTTGCTTTGGTTTTCTTCTTTTTTTATTCGTTATAACAGTCTTTTACTGTAACCTTGTCGGTTCCATATCCGCGAGAATCAGCTTGTATGAAATTCACGCAGTAGTAATATACGTTTTGCAGGGAGTATTGGCATTCCTTCTTTGTTGAGCTTGCCATATCTGTCGCAACTGGTGTGTGGTTAGAAAGGTATTGAATTTAGTATGAATATATTTAAATTTATTATTGATTTTGGTGTTTCTTTTTTTTTTTTTTTTTTTCTTTTGTTAATGTGCTTAAGTTTTAAGCGTTTATGTGTTCCAGCAAGCCAGGGCATATAAAGTCACAAGTATTAATATGCGGTTTTCTTTTTGGAAGATATGCTGATTTGAATATCTACTTTAAAGTTTGTCCATTATATACTCGTCTGTTATTTGAACAAATGTAGATGCTGTGATAAAATTCATTGTTTTTTTTTTTTTTTATTTAAGATAAAGAAAGTTCTTATAGACAATGTATTCTTAGGCCAAGCAATACTTATGTTGTTCTGTGTTTTTTTTATTTGTATGTTGAAAGAGGTATCAATATAAGCTAGCAAGTTATAAATTTAAAAAGCTTATAAAAGCAGATCTCTCTATGGTATTTCTACTTATCTTTCATATAATATTTAAAAAGTTTAATAAAAAAAATTTAAAAAAATTTGAGCAAAATCGGACTATCTGTCCAAGAGTTATGAACTTTGAAAGTTTAAGTAAATCCTTATTAAGGGGATCCTTGAATTGGCAATTTGGCCAGCATCTGTGACGTCATCACAGACAACTCTCCATTCCTTCTGTACATAATTTTTGAAAAAAATTGGTTTATTTGAAATTTCAAGTAAGGAATCAACATGATTCTTCCAAAAATACTCGCAGAATTGATATAGCCATGTCATATACCCGGTTGTTGTAAGTCCGGACAGGTTGGTTGTCCGGACAAAACGGCAATTTTAGGAATTTTGTGATCAAATATTTCTTCAACTGATAGACTGTCATATCAGACAATATTATAACAAAGAACAAATATTCACAAATATTTTTGCTGTTAACTGCATGAATTTTGAGAAAATCCAAAGCAAAAGACGGTGATTTTATCTGCTTAAGTGTCCGGACAACGGACCCCCCATCCTACTCAAACAATAAATCTGAAAAATAGAAATGAATTTCTATTTTTCTTGAAAATAAAGAAAATGTTAAATTCTGTGTACAAAATGAATGAAGAATTGTCCGCGATGATGTCACAGATGCTGGCCAAATTGCCAATTCAAGGATCCCCATAGAGGCATAGAAATTAAGGATTTACCCAAACTTTAGAACCGTGGTTTTAACCTTGCTAAGACGAATGTTTAACCATTGGTTTTATTACCACAGTTTTTACACATTCATAAAACCACGACGTTAAAACCATTTATATCAGTAACCATCATGTCAACTATCATAAAACCATGGTAAAATCGATGGTGTATAACCATCGTTTTCAACCTCATTGCTAAGACGAATGTTAAACCATGGTTTTTATACCACGGTTTTCACCACATTCATTAAACCACGGTTAAAAACCATTATTTCATAACCCATCGCTTTTTAAAACTAGAATAAAAGCCATGGCTCAAATCCTGGTCTGTATATAACCATCGTCTTTTCACCATCATCAAAACCATGGTTAAAAATCATGTTATAACCGTCGTTTTCAACCTTGCTAAGACGAGATGTTTAACCATGCGTTTTATTACCACAGTTTTACACATTCATAAAACCACGGCTAAAAACCATTATTTCATAACATCATTTCAAACTATAATAAAACAGACTCAAATTCCTGTGATAAACCACTGTTTTTACCACTTTCATTTTAGACCACTTTTAAAACCATGGTTACTTAAAAACCTATCATTTCAAACTACATAAAACCATGTTAAAATCATTTGTTAAACCATCGTTTCAACCTTCTAAGACCAGAGATGTTAACCATGTTTAAACCACGGTTCACACATCATTAAACCACGGTAAAAACCATTATTCATAACCATGCTTTAAAACTATAATAAAAACATGGGTCAAAACCCGGTGAAAACCATTCGTTTCACCATCATCAACCATGGTAAACATGTGTATAACCGTCGTTTCAACCTCAAGACAATGTAACCATTATTACCACAGTTTTTACACATCAAAAACCACGGTTTAAAACATTATCATAACCATCATTTTCAAATATAAAAAACCAGACTCAAATCCTGTATAACCACGTTTTACACTCCATTAGACTCACTTTTAAAAACCATTAATATAACCATTCATTTCAAACTAGTCAAAGAACCATGGTTAAAATCATCATCGTGTATAACATTCTTCAGACCTTGCTAAGACGAATGTTTAACCATGGTTTTATAACCACGGTTTTTCACACATTCAATAACACCCAGGTTAAAAACCATATTTCATAACCATCGTTAAAACTATACTTTAAAACCATGGCTCAAATCCTGGTGTATAACCATCCGTTTTTACACTATCATAAAATCATGATGTTAAAATCATGGTGTATAACCGTCGTTTTCAAACCTTGCTAAGACGAATGTTTAACCATGTTTTATACCACAGTTTTTACACATCATAAAAACCACGTTAAAACCATTATATCATAACCAATCATTTTCAAACTATCATAAAACCATGGTTAAATCATGGTATAACCATCGTTCAACCTGCTAAGACAATGTTTAACCAGTTTATAACCACGGTTTTCACACATTCATAAAACCACGTAAAACCATATTCTCATAAACCATCGATTTTATACAAACTATAATAATAACCATGCTCAATCCTGTGAAAACCATCGTTTACACATCAAAAACCATGGTTAAAATCATGTGTATAACCTCGTTTTCAACCTCTAAGACACATGATTAACCATGTTAATTACCACTGTTTACACTTCATAAACCACGTAACAACCAGTAATAACCATCATTTTAAAACTATCATAAAACCATGTAAAAAGCATGTTAAAGCCATCGTTTTCAACCGGTAAAACAAAATTTAACCATGGTTACTAAATACTGTTTTACATCAAAAAACCAGGTTAAAATCATGGTTTTATAACTATCATTTTACACTATCATAAAACCATGATTAAAACATGTTGATGAACAATGTTCCAACCTAGTAGAACCAAGTAGTAAACCATGGTTCAACAACCATTTAACTACGTTTAGAACCATGTTACAACCAGGTAAATATAATGGTTTTCACCAAAGAGAACTGATGATTTGTCATGGTTATAACTACGTTTTTAACTTTCTAAAACTGTGTATAACGATGATTTAAACACATGTAAAACCTGCATAAAATGATACATTATCAGTTATATAACATGGATTTAACAATGGATTACCACACTTCCGCCACACATTACCTTGGTTATGAATTTAAACACCATTGGACTACCATCGATCCATTGTAAAAACCGCGCTACATTGCGTTCATACCATGTTACGGTTGTAAAACCATGTTTTTTTTTACAAGGGTTCCATTATTAACATTTTCCATTTACGTGGCATTGCCACAAATTATAGCAGTTATGAAGATTTCATATTCACAAAT
>CALNVZ010000213.1:2770-19806 GCA_940671915.1 Paracentrotus lividus | reverse complement strand
CAACCTATTTTTTAATTTGATTAACAGAATAATACAGAATGATGTATTATCATTATACACTGTTTGAAGTAACTATTTCTCTTTATCATTCAGAAGAATGAAGCCAGAGAGATGACAAGCGTCATGGTTAAGCACGTCATAATGACGTCATGCTCCGGCTGGCGACTACGATGGACTAAGTCATTGGTCGCGACCCGACGTCATTGCGTGTGTTAGGAATGCACTAAGGCTGTGCATCAGTTCATAAATGTCAGCATTGTGCTAAATTTTGTATCGACAAGCTATAGTGAGGTCAACTCATACCCTGCCGTCTACTTGCATCATTGTGGCACATATGTGACACTCAAAGCTTTGAAGGGTGTGCACGATGGTTGCAAAGAAAGAAATCCATTGCAAACATTTAAGGTTTCCAAGACATTCATACAACTACGACGTTTTTGATTCCTGTGATTGTTTCAGTCAATCATCTTGGCTAGACAAATTTATGAGGACTTGGAAACGCCAGGGGGCAAGAGGAAGAGTGAAAAGAATGGAGAGGGATAAAAGCAGGTGTGAGGAGAGCAGAGGATTCAGAGAGTCAGAGTACAGAGGTGATAAAAATAGACATAAACTTAAACCAGGGAATTGGTCTCGCCAGATTGTGAATATTATGTTTTTTATTGAAAGAATCAATGAAAACCAAAATTCCTTTGAGGGGGGGGAGGGGGAAATTCTCCCACCATTCTTGTAAAGGTGATATTAATATTTACAAATGTTCCCCTAGCTCTCCTCACCATATCCCCTGTATTTAGTGACAAAAATACTTTGAACCCCCCCCCCCCCCCTTGTGAAAAAATTGATGCCCTAAATTTCCCCAAACCCGAGCTGAAATATTTTTGACTATTACAATAACAAATATTTCCTAAGCGTCTTGTGGTGATTGGGCGATATCTCTCATGTATAATCATAATATGTAAAGTCTTTGCGAATGAGAAGATCTCGAGTCAAGACCTATTGTTATCAGGTAATGTTTTACCAAACCAGGTCTAGTTGCATGAACTGTAGTGACCTGTGATGATAGATTTGAACAGTCGATCACTATTCTGGAAGATAGGATACAGTAATACCTCACATTGTTATAACATCTCAAGTCAGAGTAGAGACGCACTAATCAAAATGTCTCTAGACATAAACTGAAGGTCCATTCCAGCCTCCGTTGTGGCTTGTACTGATTTCATTTTACAACCCACACCTTTATAACACTCGCTTCCATTCTCACTTATATTTCTAGCCCCCTCCCCCTCCCTCTCATCTCCTTATTCTTTCCAGCTCCTCCTCCCCCGCCCCCCCCCCCCTCTCTCTCTCTCTCTCCTTATCTTCCAGAGCCTCCTCTCCCTCCCCACGCGCACCTCCCTCCTTCTCTCTCGTGCTCCTTATTCTTCCAGCTCCCCCCCTCCCCCGCCCCCACCCCCCTCTCTCTCACTGCATCCCCTTTCTCTTTCAATGTTCCCCATATATTTTGTCTTCTATCGGTCTCTCCTCACTTCATGGTTTATCCTTTGGTGTTTAGTATTTTTGCTATTGTACCAACACTTAGTCTGGTCCACACAACGTGCAGACCCAGTTTATAACCTGAGCTATGAGAGGCGCTGTCTAACATGAAAAGAGATTTTCACCATTGTGCTCGTTTGCACATAACAGTACAAGTACCGAACATCATGACGGCAGGCAAATTTGGGAGTTTTGAAGTAACACTTTTTCAAGTGGTAACTGTTGTCATGTGGATTTTATTACCTCTTATATCCTGCGTGGAGGAAAGGAATGTATAGATCTATTTGTGTGTTTTACCATTTCCCTACTAGCTTTCTGACTATAACTCAGTGCTCTAAATAAGAGGTATTTAGGCCATGTATATGCTTTATATGTACTAGTATGTAACGTATTGGACACTTCTAGCAAGAGAGATATTAAGTTCATGTTATAATATGTCTTATGCTTCAGTATATGTCCGTATGGAATCTTCCATGAGGTAATCACCAAATGCTGAAAAGAATTTAAATATAGGCTACATGTATGCAACATTCCAAAATACATGTTTGTTAATGTCCACTTCCCTCACCTGACGTAGAGATATCTGTAGGCCTATGCTTATACAGGAAGTGAATTATATATTAAGAAAAAAAAACACAACAAAACAAAAACAAAATCAAACTTACCAAATACATAAAATCTCATCTCAGCAATGATTTGGATATGTGGATGAAGTGCCAATAGTCTTTAGTAAGCCTTTCCAGTTCCTGTCTTATTTGCTCCTCATGGAAGTTTCCTTTGAAAACCTGTAACCAAATGTTTTAACAGAAAAATAAATTTTTGTTGAACAGAGTCTCATATAAACATAAATTCCAATAGCTTTAAACTTGTCAGAATGTTAACCCTTTCAAAATGACATGCCGCAATTTTGGAAACACAACATGGAAATTAGAAATTTAACAACATTGAACGTGCCAAGAATCACGGGTACATCCGAATTTATTAGGAAGTAACCTTAATTATTTGGTATCAAAACTCGTAAAATGTTACATAAAAAAGACAAACAGAATCTGATGCCTATCATGTGTCTGTCAAATGTCCCCCAAGTTTTAGTGCTTGTAATATAATTTGACAATTTTTGGGCCGTCCCCCCCCCCCCCCCCCCCTCGTGACCAAATTTAAAAAATGAATAAATAAATAATAATAATAATAATAACAAAGAAAAAAAAAAGAGGAAATCTGTTAGGCCTAGATCTAGATCTCAGGATCTAACGTAAGATCTATTCTAACGTTAGTTCAAGATCTAGACCTCCTATAGGCCTACAACAACTGCAACACAACAAGACCAGGATGGGAAAATATAGGCCTATCTTTATCCTCAATAGTAATTATACCTAGTCTCTATGTCAATGATCGACTAGATAACCCGAAGCTAGCTATACACAGCTCTGTCGCGTCGTGTAGATCTAGCTCTAATGCTACACAACAGCTACTGTTTATAGCTTAATCTAGCAATGGAATGGTATTTTTTATACTAGTATTTTATGCCTGTAAATAATAAACAAATTAACAATTTCCATATTCACTAACATTTCCATGACATGCCACAAATTTATATCAGTTATGAGCTTTCATATCCACCAAATGCTGAAAAGAATTTAAAATGTAGGCTACAACAAGTAGGCCTATGCAACATTCCAAAGGACATGTGTTAATGTCCACTTCCCTCACCTGACATAGAGATATCTGTATGCTTATACAGGAAGTGAATCTTTACTTATTATCTATTAAGAAAAAAAAAAAAACAGGACAAAATAAAAGCAAAAACAAACTTTAAATACCGAATATATAAAATCTCTGCTCAGTAATGATTTGGATATGTGGTTGAAGTGCCAATAGTCTTGAGTGAGCCTATCCAGCTCCTGTCTTACAATATTTGGTCATCAAGGAAGTTTCCTTTGAAAACCTGTAACCAAATTTTTGGACAGAGAAAGAAAATATTAAAAATTTCAGTTTAACAGAGTGACTCCTCATATAAACATAAAAATGCAATAGCTTTAATCTTGTCGACCCTTTCCAAATGACATGCTAGCTACAATTTTAGAAAAGCAACATGGAAATTAGAAATTTAACAAAATCAAATGTACTAATAATCAAATTACATCCAAATTATTAGGAAAGTAGATCCTAACCGTAATTATTTGGGCCCTTGGGGACGAACTCGATCATAACATGTTAGATCTACATAATAAGACAAACAAAACTGATGTTTAAGCCTATGTATGATGGGTACATGGCATGACTTGTAATAGGGGCGTAGATTCCAGGGACCCCCCCCCCCACACACACACCACACACAAACAAAAAAACAAAACAAAAAACAAAACAAAAACAAAACAAAAACAAAAACAAAACAAAAACAAATAAAAAACCAAAACAACAAAACACACACACACACAATACAAATAATAATAATAATAACAAATTGGGGCCTTCCACCCCACCACCTCCCCCCCCCCCCCGGACCAAATAAAAAAATAGATTTTAAACAGTTAGGCCGAGAGAAAAATCTGTTATTGTGTTAGATCTCAGGAGTCAGATCTAAATGTAAGATCTATCTCAGTAGGACCTAAGATCTAACTTTAAGGTCTAGATCGTAGATCTAAACCCAGGATAACCGCTTCATTTTTGAATTTTGGATGCTAACTTCGAAATCTAGACTAACTGTTAGATCTAGCTAATCTAACCGTTAGATTTTAGATCTACTCTACACTGTTAAAAAAAAAAAGTAACTCGCAAGAAAAATGAGTAAACTAATCTTTACTCCCAACGGAGTAAACTAATGCTTTTACTCCCAACGGAGTAAATTTTGTTTACTCTTAACAGAGTCAAAAGTAACTTGCAAGAAAATGAGTAAAACTAATGGTTAATGGTTTACTCCTTTTCGAACGCTAGATTAGAATGATACATAGATGACTAAAAGTCAAGAGCTACCAAGTCTCACGCATCTTCTGAGAATCACGGCATTTCGGGTCCGTCCACGTCTCACGCCAGAACACCCCAGTTCTCACGCAAAATGAGAAAAAGTAAGCATCATTATAGATTTTTTTACCAATTTTGGAGTCTCAAAACCTAAAAAGCGCTAAATATTCCATTTTTCCGCGCATCAATCCCTGCCGAGTGCATTTTCATGCAAGCGATCGTTATATGCAAGCATAGCTTACTACGTGAAACATGTGTAGCAGTGCGCCGGCGCGCTTTCTTTGTTGTACAAATATACTGCTCGCAGCATGTGGTAACGCGCGCCGCGTGTGCACTGCTTTAAAACACGATGCTGAATGATCTCACGCAAATTTTTTTTTTGAACTTGGCATCTCTGAAGTTACTCTTTTTCTGAGTACATTTAGCTCAACGCATGAAGTAATATTTTAGTAAGTACAGCGCAACGCAATGAGTAAGTATTTTTACTCATTTCACGCCGAGTAGCCTTTTTGCTCAATATGGGTAAGATTTTACTCATTTTTTTTTAGAGTGTACTGTAGATCTACTCTAGAATCTAAGCCTAAAAACAAACTGAATTGTATTCGAACATAAGACCAGGATGGGAAAATATACCTTACTCCTAAGAGTAATTTGTCTACAGCTAGCTAAACAAAGCTCTGTTGCGTGATGTATGTATGGCGTGCCCAAGTCTGCGCCACCCTAAAATTTGACCTAAATTTTAAATAAAAAGTTAAATATAATTTAAGATTCATCAATATTATTCCATTCTTATATTCTATTTATCAATGAAGCAAAAAATCTCAAGATATTCATTTCCCAGAACTATGTTTTTTTTACGATTTTTCGAAGGGCTGTCATTTTGTTGTATTGCAGAATTGAATAGTGCCCAAGTCTGCGCCACTAACTCATTTTGCACGCCCCAAATCAAGCGCCACGCAAAGGTTTTGACTTTCCTATTTTGAGAATGGTTAAATTTTCAGGTAGCAAATATAACTTGCGAAACCATTTTAAATCAATTTTTTTCGCAGTTTTTTGTATCAAAATGCATTGATTAGTTGAGATTGCAGGTTGATATTAGTTATGGGGGTTTGTGGATAAATTCGCGCATTACGTGGTGCGCAGACATGGGCCAGCCGCGCCAGACTTACGGCCACTCTCACCATTAAATCTAAGTTACTCGCGACCAGGTCTACGATCGTTCGATGACGTGAGGTCGTTCTCAAACAAAAGGAAGATGAGTCAAAAACTATCTTTCGGTTCTTAACTTAGCTTTAGGAAATAAAAACATATCCCATGGACACTATATTTCCAAACATAAGAGTAATTGTTACTTTCGGGTTAAAATTCAAGCTTCAGCAAAATCCATAACAAATAGTCTCCGCGAAATCGGTGTAGTGGAGTCCTCACAAGACATGCGTAAAACTGAACAGGTGGAGTATTGTTCGAATTCCATTAAAAAATGTCACAATAATTACCGTTTAAACACGGTCAGGCTTGAATCTTACAGAATATAATTTATTCCATGTAAAAATACCGTGTCTCAATAGTTCCGTAATGAATAAAAATACAAAAATATCATACTTCACCGAAAAAAAGTGAAATTTAACCGCATCGAATCAACGTCAACGATAGTTAAACTACCCCTCTGATCTGAGCGTGACTAGAATATTGGCGAAGTTTAGTGATGCATCGATGACGTATTAGTACGGTATAGGTAGTAGGCCTAACTAACTTTAATCACCCTTCGTGAATAGCTAACTAACTTTAGTTAGATCTAACTATATCTACGCAGAGCGGGATTAACTTAGTACCCCTACTTAAAAAGTTAGTGAGCTGATGACGTATTTAATCACCCTCACTATCTCAACTTATTATTTACCCTTGTGAATAGCGGCCGGTACTTCTCGAAGCGTGCTAAAGTTAGTTAGGCCTACTAAATACAGTATGTTGTTACCCTTGCTATTCACAAAGCGGAACTAACTACAAAGTTGAGATAGTCAGGGTGATTAAAATACTCATCAGCTCACTAACTTTAGTAGGCGGTACTAATTAATCCCTCTCGTAGAAATAGTATCGTTACCCTAAATTAGTCTAGCTAATTCACGAAGGGTGACTTAAAGTTGTAGGCTACTAATTACTCCATCTGATGCACTAAATTCGCCCAACTATTTATCAGCTCAAGCTACAGTACCGGGGTAGTTATAACTTATCGTCTGACGTTTGATCTGATGCGGTAATTTCACTTTTTTCGGTGAGTATGAATATTTTAAATGTATTTTTGATTAATTACCGGAACTATTGAGACACGGTATTTTTAGCAATGGAAACTAAATTTATTTGTAAGATTCAACCTGACCGGTTTAGACGATTAATTATTGTGACATTTTTTTAACACATTCGCAGACAATATCCACCTGTTCAGATTTAGCATGGGTTGTGCAAGGACTCGACTACACGATTTCCGAGAGACTATTTGTTTATGGATTTTGCATCTTAACTTTGAATTTTTGAACCCGAAAATTACAATAACCTAATTGGTTTTTTTGGAAAACTATTAGTGTCCACTGGAATGTGTTTTTATTTCATAAGCTAGCTTAAGAAACCAGAAGACCTAGATTATCCGTTCTTGATCACTCTTCCAGTAGACAAAACTCTGTCTTGTTGGTTTGAGCTAACGACCTCCACGAACGATGCCCGTGAAACCTTGCCCGAGCACTTCAGTTATTATCTACATCACGCCGACAGAGCTCTTGTGTTACTAGCTGTAGATCAACCAAATTACTGCTTCAAGGATAGGCTAAGATTATTTTCCCTATCTGGTCTTGTGTCCAGAATCCCAGTTCATGTTTACAGTTAGGCCTAACTGTTAGATTCTGCAGATCTAGACCTAACTTAGATCTAACGTTATCCGAATCTGGAGACTAATGTTAGATCCTAGCCTCGAAGTTAGCATCTAATAACTAAAAATTAGTCTATCTGAGGAGGTCATGACTAGATAGTCTACTCTAGATCTAGGCCTACGGTCTCAATTAGGGTCGACGCATAGATCTTACATGTTAGATCCTACTCCGCTGAGATCTAACAAAATAACAACAGATTTTCTCTCGGCCTAACTGTTATGTAACATCTATTTCTTTAATTTGGTCGCGGGGGGGGGGGGGGTTCGGGGGAACGGCCCCAAATTGTATTATTAGATCTAACTTTGTTAGAATCTAGCCAGTAGACCTATTAAAATATATACAAACACTAAGTGCATGGGGGACATTTGTATGTATCCCAAAAGGCCAAAGTGCTCAAATTCAAAATAGTGTGTGTGTGTGTGTGTGTGTTTTTTGTTTGTTTGTTGTTGTTATTTTTTAATTTGTTCGTTTAGTTGTTTGTTTTTGTTTCGGTTTTTTTTTTTTGTTTTTTTTGTGCTTTTTTTGTGTTTGTTTGTTGTTGTTGTTTGTTTTTTTTTTTTTTTTTTTTTTTGGGGGGGGGGTTCCCTGTGATTCCATGTACCCATCAAGGCTTAAACATCAGTTTGTTTGTCTTATTATGTAAAATTAATATCGACTTCGTCCCTAAGGCCAAATAATTAGTTAGAATATACATTTCCTAAATTAATTTGGATGTAATGTATGATTATAGCACATTTGATTTTGTTTCAATTTCTAATTTCCATGTGCTTTTCTAAAAGGTAGCTAGCTGCTAGCATGTCAATTTGAAAGGTTTCAACCAAATTAAGCTATTGCATTTTATGTTTTAGAGGAGTCACTCTGTTCAACTGAAATTTTAATATCTTCTTTCTCTGTACCAAAAATTTGGTTACAGGTTTTCAAAGAAACTTCCTTGATGAGCAAATATTTAAGACAGGAACTGGATAGGCTCATTCAAGGACTATTGGCACTTCAACCACATACTTCAAATCATTACTGACAGAGATTTTACACAGTCGTAATTTGTTGTTTTATTTTTATTTTTATTTTATTATTTTTTTTTTTTATAGATAATTAGTAAAGATTCACTTCCTGAATAAGCATACAGATAACTCTATGTCAGTGTGAGGGATGGGACATTCTAATGCTAATTGAATGTTGCATAGCGCCACATTTTGCAACCTACGATTTTAAATTCTTTTTCAGCATTGATGGTACATGAAAAGCTCATTAACTGTTTCATAAATTTGGGGATGTCATGGAAATGTAGTGAAAAAATGGAAATTGTTAATTTGTTTTTATTTACAGCATTAAAATACTAGTATTAAAAAATACCATTCCATTACTGTTATATGATGGTTATTGACATCAATAGTTTCATAAAGAGACACTGAAGTGATTGTAGAACTTGAATTTGAGAACCTCTCGTTCCATTTATTGGGTGATATCAAAAAGCCTCATCACGAAGTGTACATTAATGATCTTGGGCAATAAACATAACAACGATTTATATTTCAACCCCTCTTCTCAATAAAATTTCTTCTTTTTAAGTTGAATGTATTGTGTAGTTTAAATTTCTTGTCATTTGAAGATATTGTAATCCCAACATGGCAGAAGCTCGATGGTATTACATTTTTCTATCTCATACCTTGAATATTTCCAAACTTTTTCTTGAATTCTACGCACATAACAACAACAACATTCCTCTTTAACAATTTCCTTGAATGCCTAACAATAACAAACATGACATCTTCTTTTAACAATCCTTAATGCTAACAATAACACATTATGACATTTTTCTGTTTGTCTAAACAAAACTTACTATGACATTTCTTATATGTCTAAAAAACACTAACAATTGATTCAGAATGTTAATACATTTGAATAAACTAATTAACAACAATCTACACGTGTATTGTCTGGTTTCTTGATTATACGACCTGATTGGTAGTGTATGGTGAACGTGGCTATTAGTGGTTTGTCTTGTGTTGTTCTGTTTTGCGTTGTTCTGACTGTGTGGTCATGTGTAGCATTTGCTCCTTCATTGTATATTGTTGGTGGTGTGTCGTGTGCTGTCCCTCTCTAGGGTTGGCGGTTTGATATGCGTCTAAGCTACGTCGTAATGATGTTGCTGATGACATCTCCACATCGTAATACCCTCGGCTCCATCTTGTTGGTGATCGTTCCCCCTCCCATTTGCTAAGTCTCCTGCATTCTGGACTCTCACTGTCTTGTCCCTTGTGTAGTGGGGAAGGATGGTGGGATGCTTCTCTTATCGTCGATAGTACCCTTTCTGTCATTCTGTCTGAATTTGTAGTTCTCTGTAGATGTCGTCTTTCCCGTGGTGACTGCGTTCTGGATCTGTAGTAAGTTGGTCTGGATCTTTCTTCCCAGTAGCAATTCCGCCGGAGATGTAGATAGTGTTCCAGTGGGAGTGGCTCTCAGACATTGTAATGCACTTGGGGGCTTTATGTTGTTCTTTCTTGCTTTCATCATATGTTCTTTACAGTTGTTACTTTCTTTCTATGAATCCATTTGACTGTGGGTATCTTGGATGGACGGGTGCATGTAGTTGGAAACCCCAGTCTTGGGCAAACTCGGTGAAAAGGCACTGCTGTACTGTGGTCCATTATCACTCATAAGCCTCTCCGTATTCCTTGTTCCGGAAAGATCTCCTTGAGCTAAGTGATGACAGCATCTACTTGTAGCTTGTTTCGGAGCGTGCGTGATATTAAGCTGGGTAGCTCTTTACAAATGGATACTTTGAATATGTAATCCGCAACTAGCCAGGTATTCCCTTCCTTCCAGCATAAGACGGTCTGTTGAGACAATGTTGCCAAGTTCTGTAGGATTTCATAGTGTAGGTTTGCAAAGTTTCTGCTGGTAGAGATTTCCCATATTCCTGGCATACTGGACACTTCTGTTATCATGCTCAATCTCCTGATTTATGCCATTCCAGAAAATGCAGCTCTTTGCTGCTCGAGTTGGCATTTAGTGATGCCTTGTTGCCTTCGTGTTAGTTAGTTCTTTGTTCAGGTACTCCTCGTTAACACTTAGGATCAGATTCTTGTGCCTTTTCAGGATGAATCCCATCCCGATGACATCTCGTCTCTAAGATGGCCCCAATACTTGAGGAGACATTTGTAAGCTTTCCGCCTTCTTCTGGCCATCCTTCCAGGAATCACTCGTCTCTCAGGGTGCAAAAGTTCACTGTCTTGTGCTGTTGTTAGAGGCGAATCTTCCTGTAGCTTTGGTCGGAGAACATACAAGTCAACTCTCGCACTCGCGTTCCGAAGATTCGGGGTGGTAGTGGCTTGGTCTCGACCATTGCGTCTCGACAGTAGCATCTCTCTCCCAGCGTTTTCGTACTTACAGTTAGGTCGTAACCTGGATTCTGAGGAGGAAACCTTGCAGCCTAGGCGAGCTATCCAATTTTCTTTAAGTATTATCATCTCCATGGTTTGTGGTTCTGATAGTACGGTGAAGCTCCTCCTATAACGAACAGTGTGAAATTTTTGCACCGCGTACAGCAACGCAAGCATCTGCGCCTCTCAATTTCGCATATCTTTGTTTCTGTTTCAGTGAGGGATTTTGAGGGGGCGAAGACTATTGATCCCAATCTTGTATGAGGCTGCTCCGATTCCCTTTGATGAAGCAGTCGACTTCAACGACGACAGCTTTTTCTTCGATGGAAGTATGCTATTTGTTTCTTGCAGATCAGTCTTTGACATCCTCGAAGAACCTTCTGCGTGTGATTTCAGTTCCATGGTACCTACGTCTTTCTTTCACCAGTTCCCCGAAGTGGTGGCAGTCTGCGATGCGAGTAACCGGGGAAATAAATGTGACATGTATGGTAACAATGCCAAGAAACTCTCTGGAGTGCTGTCACATAATTATGTGGTGCATCTAGGACAGATATTGGCTGCGGTCTTACTTGGCGTCTTGGTTGTTTACTCCATCTTTGCTGAAAACAAGGCCATAGAATTTCCACTCTGTCTGTAGCTTGATGTGGCATTTGTCCCAGTTCAGGACGAGTCCATGTTCCGGGCGACATCGTAACCAATTGTTGGTAGGGTGCGTCATGTTCTTCTGCTGTCTTCCCAATAACAGCTATGTCGTCAGCCATCCCTATGACTCCCGGCACTTCTCAAGGGATCTGTGTCATTCGCTGCTGGAATAACATCTGAGGAACGCACAGGCCGAAAGGAAGTCTTTTTTGAAACCGTGTACCGTCCGAACGGGCTGGTTGAATGTCGTAAGATCACTGACTCTTCATTCAACTGGATGGCCCAATGATCCATGCCTGGCATCTAAGGCTGAATACCGTGGCACCCTCGAACTGGATGCCGGACTACTTCTATGAGTTGGCATCGCATATGGCTTCTCTGATCGCCTTGTTAAGATCCCGAGATCAAGGCAAATTCCTCCATCTTCCATTAGGCTTCTGTGTGTAAGCTAAGCTTCAAAACCAGTCTGTCATGGCTTCGTCACTTTCTCTATGACTTCCAAGAGATTTCATTCCATCAAAGCTCCTCTTTATCTCCTTGATTCAATGGGGCATTTTCTTACAGCATGAAACAGCAGGGCATTTCCTTGTCAACCACGATGTGATACTCGCCACTGAATTTCCTATCCCTTCAAAACCTGTCGGGTAGAGTTTCTTTTGAGTTTGCTCTCTTGTCTCTGATGGGACAGTCCTGGCTCACCTCTGTGGTGCCAGTTCAGGACGCATCAATCCAAGACGCAGAGACAGTGTAGTCCCCTAGTTTATTGCTTCTTGGGCGTCTCCACAACAAAGAATCACGTTCTGTCCCTTTTATTACACCTCAGTTCAATGGGATGCCTAGTTTGTGAATTACACGCTTCTCCCATAACCGAGTGATGGTTGCCTGTGTTGATTTCCAGTTTCCCCTTTGTTGTTACCATCAGGAGTCG
The DNA here is from genome assembly GCA_940671915.1 of Paracentrotus lividus. Lineage (NCBI taxonomy): Eukaryota > Metazoa > Echinodermata > Echinoidea > Camarodonta > Echinidae > Paracentrotus > Paracentrotus lividus. The sequence continues at coordinate 7,441 of CALNVZ010000213.1, read as the reverse complement.
ATCCGATTGGGATACATCTTCGGTAGATGCCGGTAGTGGGAGGATGATTCCCTTGAGCCCGAGTCAACTTTCCGTTGAGCGTTGCTGGTCTCCCTTTCACATTCGACTCCAATATTCAGCAAACACCTCATCCCGGCAGATCTGTCGATGGATATTCGTCTCGAAGCGAATGTCCTCCACTCTAATTCCTATATCATTCTATTTCTTCTTCCGCTTTCATCTCGTGGAACCCTTTTTCTCTGCTTCTGTCCTCTCTTAGGATATTTGGGTGTTGAGGCTTGGTGCTTAGGTTCTTTTCACTCTTGCAGCAATTTCTCCCAATGCGTTCAATTCTTGCAACTTTCGACGAACTAGCTTGCCGTATGCTGGGCCACTTCTCTTGGTGCATGGTTAAGGCCACAATATGAAGCACTTTTTTGCTTGAAAGTGCTGTTTGTAGCATACACATTGATGGCCATGTACATACCTCACCCCATGTCCAGATCCGTGGCTTCATGGTGCGGGCGAATTCTAGTGCTTTATTCAGCAGTCAGTTTGTATCCTTACAGAAGCGACTCTTGAACCTTCTTTTTGACGACCCCTATTATCATCTGCTTCAATAAGGCCGAGTTTCAACCTCAGCTGTTGATCAACAAATTTGCACTTTAGTGCTTAATCCGACATCTTGCCTATGTAGTCATCCACCGCCTCCGTTGGCCCTGTTTGTATTTCTGCAATTGAACTAGCAAGTTCGAAATTTGTTCGGGTATCAAAAACTCGACGAAAGCCTGGTACAAGTCCATCGGGCGATGCAATATCTTTGCCCATGACTTATGTATGCGATCCCCTCCTGGCTAACCAGGCAGGATGCTATGTGCATTTCTCCTTTTCTGATTTCTTGTTCAGTGGCGTCGGAGAATATTAACTCACCAATAATGCGCTTGAATTATAACCTCTGTTTTTGCGCAAATCCTTCGAGTCCCAATCTAAATGTGGGGGGTTTATACCTGTCATTTCCCCATGTCTGCCTTGGTGTTTGTGTAAACAACTATAGGAAAGAAAAAATTTCTACGTTTACATCACCAAATATTAAATATCATGCTAAGATCTATTACTTGTAGTAATATTCATTGAGTTATTCATACATCAACTTCAAAATACATTGCATCAAACTTTTATACATCTACAATGAAATTCGCATGCACATTCATACAAATTGTTCTACATCTAAGTTATGTCATTGAAATGCATATCATGTACATCAATCAATGTCAGACATTATCATAAAACAAGTCGTCAAACAAGCTGGAATATTTGTCTACCTATTTATCCATGCCATTATTATTATTGCTGGTATTATCAGTATTCTCAATCTCTTTTAGCGTCCAAAGTGTACGGGTGATCCTCCTTTACATATGCAAACCGATATCAGTTCATAAGATTAGTTCAGCAATGCAAACAAATAGATGATATCCAGGAAGCGTTCATTCATTATTAATTTATCATAGCTGTCCAAACTCAGGCGTTGTAGTTGTAGACTCTACTTCCCGTCATCGGATCGTTTGTCAGCTTCCGAGCTCGCGTAGTCAACGCTGTTCCGAATCCAGGCACCAACAAGCCGTCCCAGGGGCGAGCAGTTCCCCGAGCTATACAGTCACACATTGACACAGTCACAGCGTTAACGGCCACTCAGTCGACAGTTCCAAACACTTCACGAACGAATTCACTGTCAATGTATAATTCTTTCAATAACGCGAATTATAATTGATCAAGGATGCAGTTTAATATCATGGGCTTACGTTATTCTCATAACAGTCGTATCTTTCTCCTCCAATTTCGGTCCAAAGTCGGTTGTTTCAGGATGGGCAACTGTACGAAAAAAAAGTTTCCGATATATCCACGAAGTAAACACATCTGGCTTTCCTTTCAGATCGACGATGTTCGACACGAAAATCAGGTTCACTCAAAAACCTTCCGCCGACGATCACAAAACTTTTCTATTCGAAGTTGTAGAAACTTGTCTCCGTATCGCTGACATAGATATGAACCACACTCCAATACACGGTAGCCGAATTGCACAGAGGGTCGATCACGCAAGCAAGTCCCAAATCTAAGCCAAGGCTATTTTCAAATGTCCGTAAATCCAAATTGTAGATCCATTCAATTCCAAGTCGTCTAGCATCATCCATATGTACCGGCTGCCACCATGTGATATGATGGATGACATCAAGTAGTCATAAAGAGACACTGGAACTGTTGGATTGTAGAACTGAATTGAGAACCTCTCGTTCCATTTATTGGGTGTATTCAAAAAGCCTCATCACGAATTTGTACATTAATGATCATTGCGCCAATAAACATAACAACATTATATCAATACTAATTTAAATCATAAAACAGTAGGCTAGCTGTAGCACCAGAGCCAGATACTTTCCTAATAAATTGATGTAATGTGATTCTGGCACCTTCAATTTTGTTAAAATTTCTAATTTCCATTTGTGTTTCCAAAATTGCGGCAGTCATTTGGAAAGCGTTGACATTTCGTGACAAGTTAAAGCTATTGAATTTGATGTTTATATGAACTCTGTTTAACAAAAAAATTTATTTATGCTTGTCAACAATTTGGTTACAGGTTTTCAAGGAAACATAAATCCATGAGGAGCCAAATAAGACAGGAACTGGAAAGCTTACCTCAAGACTATTGGCACTTCATCCACATATTCCAAATCATTGCTGGATGAAATTTATTCGCGCGAAGTTTGTTTTGTTTTTTTTTGTGTGTTTTTCTTAATACGATAAATAGTAAGGATTCAATATCCGTATAAGCATAGGCCTACAGAATTCTATGTCAGGAGGGAAAGTGGACATCAACAAACATGTATTTAGAATGTTGCCAACATGAGCCTATATTAAATTGCTTTCAGCCATGATGAAATATGAAATCTCAAAACTGCTAAGATCTAAATTTGTGAGCAGCCACATAAAGGAAAGTCAAAATGGGAATTTGTTGTTCTATATACAAAGCATACTAATACTAGTTATTAAAAATACAATACTAGTTAAGCTGAAAACAGTAGCCTACTTACAGTAGGAGGGGGGTGGGGGTGTTGGGTCCCAGGATTTGGAGCAAGAAGGGGCACAGGAAAGTATGGTTGAGAGGCAGAAGGCGATTTTTTTTTTATTTTTTTCTGTTTATACGATGTAGGACCTAAACATAACAAGTATTGCTCTATTGTTGTGATCCAAAATAATGAGAGGGTGGCGCCCCTTGTGCTCCGCCGGCACTATCCTCTTTCATTGTCTTTCAAACAAAAGAAAACAAATAAATCATTCTCTGGATTAATTATTTTAAGTGTGTCCTTATAAACAATATATGAATATTATGGAATTTAAATGATTTCTCCTAAACACTGGGGTATTGTCTGTTCTTATTTTACAAGATTTCACAAGTGAAGATGTATTTGATTAACGTATCAGCCATCTTACAAAATGGAACTGGATCGGAGAGAACATCTAATTCAACTATGAGCGGCTTCATAGATAGTTTAATTTACAACAAAATAAAAAATTCTGACGAACAAGTCACAGTGATGCCATTTTGTCGGTATATATACAGACATTTCAACAAAATTATATCGGAAATGAGAGCGAATGTGATTCTTACAAGTATTCTTACCCCCAAAATAAAAAGAATTAAATTCCCACTAATAGCTATAAATAAATTATTATAGATTAAATTTTACAAATACATTGAAATCAAACTGTAAAGATGCTTTTCTTCATTCATGGATCATATGATTTCTAGTAATCATACTATTATTCAGTTGCGGATTTCAAGTTTGGCATAAATTGAAATAGATAAATTGGAGATTGGACCACACCGTTAATTGGACATTGTTTCATGCATTATTACATACCTATTTTGACCCACAAATTAAAGTGAGTCAGGTGCATGATGGGGCAAGAGAAACATATTAATTTGCAATCCCGTGCCATTGGATATTTACACCACCTTTCTAGTCATCTGCGATTCCATTTTTGTGTTATTTATTCTATTTATTGTATTTATTTATTTTATTATTTGATTCATCTATTTATTTTTATTTAATTTATATTATTTATTTTATTAGCATCGATAGATGCAAAAGTACACTCCTGTTGGCTTGAAAAGAAATAAAGGCATCTATCAACTCTTGATTTTAAACATGAAACATGCTGTCTGTGTTTGAAGAGATCTAATTACAAGATGTAATTGCTGGGTCCTGTATGTCAGGACCAATTAGCCCCCTGGACAATTACTCCCCAGGGACAACTACCCCCAGAAATAAAGGATTAGTGTAGAGTTAGGGTAGATTTCAAGGAGGGCGTAGTTGTCCGGGTAATTATCCATAAGTAAATTGTGCTAGAACTCGGTCCTGGCACCTCCACTATGGACATATCGATTGTATTTCCACTTGTTATTCAAATCACTGTACAAAGAGTTAAGTTAAACGTGGCCGACAGAGAGAGAAGCAGAGCGTCAAATTGCTCGAGAATCAAAGCGATGGGGTTGGGCGAGCATTGTGTTGACGGCGTGTGAACAATGGCTCACCTCCCCCCTCGCCCCCATCCTTTGAATTCTTCGAGCGAACGAACGCCTTCTGAGACAGTGTGATGAGAGGCCAGGAGGGGGGGGGGGGGCAGATTGGAGAT
>CALNVZ010000211.1:5773-21520 GCA_940671915.1 Paracentrotus lividus | reverse complement strand
AAGCAAGCCTGTCATATACTTTAACCTTGTTCGTCCCTCTTTTATGTTGTAAGCTTTCGAATGTCAAATGGGTCTCTGGAGTTAGTTGGAACATCATGGAAGGGGTTAGTTGAAACATGTACTAAGTAAACAGGTTTCAGCTGAAAGAAAAAAAAATTATAATAAAGTGAAGTGTTCAGAAATATTCCTGTACCTATATATTAGTCCACATTGGACAAATTTTTATTATGGTTTAAACATCATAAATTGCAGAATGCTACTTCATAAGAGTTCAGCCTACCTGTATGTGAGTGGATGGCTATCATGTGTAATAAAACATGAAGTTTTAAAAATCCGAACTCCAATCTTTGATATTTGAACTGGAATCAGTTAGCTGAACCCATGCAGTATTGTTGTAGGTACTTTAAATATAAACCCCAAACAGACCATGCACAATGTTTCAACTGACCCAATACCATAATTATGTTCCAACTAACCCCGTATGTGGGGATAGCTGGAACACTTGACATGGTCTTGTTCAAGGTGGATTTTTTTTCCTGGACAATCACAGAGTTTAAGAATTTCATTGGGTACATTTGTAGCATTTACACTCAAACTGATTGTTTATTGTTTCTTGAATAACATCGTTTTTGTTTTACGGCCATTTTTGTGAAAAATGTTCCATATAACCCCACTCTCCCCTACAAGTCCTATAATGACCTTCCGCTTTCACTTTTGTCTTAGCCAACTGTTATAAATCGCTTTGATCCAATGTTTTTTGTTTTTGTTTAATTGTTCATCTTGCTGCAATAAAACTATTTCACCTATTGCCATTTTAAGATGCTGTAAATGCTTCTGTTCCTGAAGTACAAACAGTTTCTACAGTCTCCTTGGAATCTGGAAAAACAGCAAATTTGACATGCGGTTACAATAGGTCGGTGTACGCCGTTTACTGGAGGTATGAGAGTGCTACATCTCCAACAGAGCTGCTTGTTGTTCGGGACGAGTATTACCAAGTTGGTGAGAGGAGCGGTCCTGGTTATGATGAGGGGCGTTTTGACATAGCCGCTGATTATTCTCTGATTATAGAGAAAGTCAAAGTCAGAGATGAAGGACGGTATACATGTGAGGTTTCCGACTTCACATTCGGCCAGGTGTTTCGTAATCACACGGATGTTTTAGTTAATGGTAAGCAAATTAAACTTTAAATACAATCACAAACGCAGTGTGTGTTCACGCGCATCGCCATCGACCTCTGATGACATTGCCGTGATCCTACAACATCAAAATCCATCTCAACGTGATTTTTTTTAAAACAGACTTTTTATCTGCTAAACTGTAGTCGATCTGCAGACCGACGAAAACCAAAACGGTTATTATTATGACTCATAGTTAACAGAATGATGTTGTATATATTGACTCTCTACCTGTCAACTCGTCAACACTTTAATGACTTGGAATAGATTTTAAATCACATTTGGCGTATTTGGCCAGAGTAAACTAATACAGGTCACCTTTAGCAGTGGACCATTCTATTTAAATGAAACGTTGACATCCCTGCTGAAAAAACAGGGTCAGTCACAGTGTGTCCACACTGTGGATATACTACTTTAAACGTGTCGATACTTTAGAAATTGGTCGAATCCACGCAGTCGACACACTGTAAACACAGTGTGAAGTACTGTGTTCACATAGTCGACTGTGTAGATATGGCCCATTATTACAGTGTCGGTAATTGAAACAATACACCACAAAGTGAACACACTGTGACAAAGTGTTCGCATTGTGTTCTCACTGTTGGAAACTGTTTTTTTTTCGGCAGTGGTGTTACTGTGTTAACGTAACATGAACAAATTATTATTCTTATTTTCATGAACTTTCTGCATGTATATTTCTTTTTAGAATGTAGGCCTACATGATATATGCGGAAAAGAAATTTAGATATAAAATTACTTTCCATCATTGTTCTGGTTATAACTAATCGTGAGGTGCATGTTTTTTTTTATTATCTATATTTAGCTATGGCAGAACATCCGACCATTCGAATTGGACAATGTGAGGATGACCTCTCTCAATGTGTTATTCATACCAAACCAGATCAGCAGAACTTAGAACTAAGTTGTTCTGTCGTCGGCGTTAAACCAAAGGTGGCCCTGTCTTGGATCTCATCCGACCACTGGAACAGTTCGAATTCCATAATGCCGAACACAAATGAGGGAACATTCGATCAGACGTTGACTGTGCACATCAACACATCTCAATTAAGTAACCAAACCTTTACATGCATCGCTAAGGGTCTAGCAGTCTATGGAATGTCAAATCGAACTATTGGAGTCTATGTCATACCCATTGAACCTCCTATTGAACCTCATGCTTCAGGTGTGTTATTGCAATTTACTTACAATTATATTTCGACAATGAAATGTTTAGTCAATATAAATATACTTTTGAGTGTAAGTATAATCACTTCTTCCATGAAGTTCCATTCTGTGTTAGTAGTGTAGGAGCATTCCATTTTAAATCCCCAAAATGAAAGGCGAAAGAACCACCAGAGGCAATGCAAAAGTTTTTTTTTCAGGATCTGGGAAAAGTAATATACAAGATTTAAGCTTTCATGTAGGCTTTTATAAACAATGGTTCATCGAATTATTTTAAATAAATGAAACGAATGAGACAAATTCTTACTTCTCTTGACATTAATTGTTTATCTTTCCGTCAAAAGGGTTTAGGTAGTACAGAAATGTATTTAAAAAAAATAAAGGTTAAAATGACAAAACGCTGGCGAAACTAGTAAATTTAGTTTCCTTGCACATAATGAATCAAAATAGAAATGTGAGCCTTTATAATGTGTATCAAATATCAGCTGTTTTTTCAGAGATAAACAATAAAAGGTCCGGCGTAAAAAATGTCAGAGAGAAGATGCTAGGTCTACCAATGTCAGAGGTAAAGAATGTAAAAATTTAAAAAGACAGTATTTACAGCATTTAAACCTAATCAGGGGAGGGGGGCGGGGCAGATTCCACTCCCTTGAGATTTAGGCCGTCGACAGCGCAATTGCCACTAAAATCGGCACTAACGTCACCCGTGGGACATCTTTTACAAATTTCCGTACGATATACAATTATTTCTTGATGGAAATTATAATGCTAATTTATGTAGATGAGACTTTTTTGGCTTAATTCATTTAATAAAGTTCCTATAAAAGTATTTTTCTGTTTAGATTCAATTTGATTATTCTTCGAAGAATTCCCCCCAAAAAAGTCGAATAAAATTAAAACGGAAATCTTTTAAAGATTTTTTTTTTCATGGTAAGTTACATGTATACATAGGTATTTAATAAAAATAAAATTTTTAAATTTCATTCACTGCAACAGTTAAAATTACTCAAAAACTTTGTCATACCTTTCAATACTTCAACGAAATTGAAATCAATTCTATTTTTTTTCCTCTTTTTTCTTTCTTTCTTTTTTTAAAATGTGTCTTATTGTCTTTATTATGTCTTATTTATTTATTTGTCTTCATAACTTTTGGTTTTTATTGGAGAAGAGTTTTTGAAGCAGAATTATATTAAAAAGAATCCAGTGCAATGAGAATAATTTTCGTGAGCTTTCCTATCATTCTAATGTAATTTAGGAAGAATATCATAGTAAAAAGGATCACGATAAATGATCGCTCTCCAATTGCCCGTATATAATCGTAATATGACCCAATATACTAGTACACCAAAATATCCCAAAACATCTGAAATGTTTAAAGGGTCAAACATTTTGTGTAGTCTTGTACATACATTTATGCGTATAGTGCATGTGACTCAAAGCAAAATAATTTTGGTGAGCCTCAAAACTCAAAGTTCTGTACACAATAAAGCTGATTTTGCCATAACCCATTCCAAACCACATATCATATCTTCACATATCAATCTCATGAACAGAAAATGGTTAAAATTCCATCCAATAAAAATGAAAATAATCATATCGTTATTAATAAGATGGAAAAATAAATCCATTTGCATTAAGTTTGTTTACGTTTTTGAAAAAAAAAAAATGTACAAAAAGTCGTGCAACGTCGTAACTCTATATGCACGATTTCCTCAAAAAAGTTTCAAAATAATTATGTTCGAGATGTTCAGCGGAATGGTCGCGGAAAATGTCGAGGGGGTAGAGTCCATCCCCCGCCTTTTTAAAAGTTAAAATTAAGTTTTACCGCTGGCATTCTGACCTGTACCATTTTACACCAGAAGTTTCAATTACATATCTCAATCAATTCTGGATTACATTTAGGCTTCACTCAGGATGTCAACATAACGACAATTGCTGTCTTGTGTGTGGTTGCTACTCTGGTTGTAATATTTTCTCTGGGAATTGTACTCTACAGAGAGCATGTTGTTCGAACCAAGGTAGGTTATATTATACCTTGGTGTCTCTTTGTTGGCAGTAATTAGGTGCTTTGGTAAAACATTTGAATGGTGCAGAAGAACGGGGCGGTTGACACCGAATCCCCCCCCCCCAATAGAAAAAAAATAAAAATAAAATATAATAATAATAATAATAATATAATAATAATAATAATAATAAAATAATAATAATAATAATAATAATAATAGTAATTAATAATAGAATAATAATATAATAATAATAATAATAATAATAAATTAATAATATAATAATAATAATAATAATAAGAATAATATAATAATAGATGCTGCATTATAAATATATAATAATAATAAATAATCAAATAAATAAAAATAAATAAATAAAATCGTAATAATAAATAAATAATAAATTCTTCACGCGTGGCGCTTATAAGCTCTTCTAATCTTGAGAACTTTCAAATGCCTTCGTGTCAGACGAACCGGTCCACTGCAACGAGTAGGCGAGAAGAGTTTTGAGAGTCACGCGTTAAAGAAGAAACCGTTGATTATAGTTAATTTGTCAAAGGCTCCATTGTTTTAACTTTCAACCTCGTCTAGGCGGCACGTCGACAGAGTAACCGGTATATGACTGATAGCGAATATCATTGTCCAAGTGATGCCAGATGTATATTAACTTAAATTAATATTTATTGTGCAACATGCAAATAAAACATGATAAAAGTAAGGGTATCGAGCCATAATTTTAAAAATGATTCAAATAATAAGATGCCTTATTTACCTATTTCTTTAATTTTAGCTAGAGCCGATTCAGAGGTTCCGCTGCTCACCACGAATGACGGAAAAGATCTGCCATAACAGATATCATTAAACAAGAATGCAGTTGGTCTGACACCTCTCTACTTTGGTGTATTCGGTAGCAAAGAAGCCGGGAGAACGCTTTTCATCGAAAGTCTATGTTCTGCGTTTCAAGGTAATTGCTGGATTTTAGAGTGTTTTGACATAAGACTGAATATTGGAGATTTAAAAAATATCCATTCAATGGGCCGTTTCCTGAACCAAAGTTGAGAATCGACTTGGTATCAGGTTTAACCTAATCAGGCCAGGCTTTTTTGGCTGTCCTATGGCCGGGGGGGGGGGTGGTTGAATCAACCCCCCCCCTGAGATCTCGGCCCCGATTGCGCGAACGCCGCAAATTTTGCACAATAGTAGTGTGCAAATAATCTACAGTTACATCGTTAATTTTCCTGAAATAATGTTATTTTATTTATATCAATTAATTATGTTAATTTAGCATAATTTATTCTTTTTGCTCTAATTTACTAAATAAAGCCCATCTAAAATTTGGTCTAAATATTCTTTGTACCATTCCCAACAATTGTATTTGAAAAAAAAAATCGGTATCAAAATTATTTTCTTATGTATTTTATTGTTTTACGAATTTTTATGTATTTCTTGTTTGTCGACCCTTTTTTTTTTTTTTGGTCCAAAATTTATGCAGAATCATTTTGAAGCATAATTATGCTAAAATAAATTTATTTTAGCCAGTGAAAGTGAAAATAATCATATGATTATGAATTACATGAGAAAAATCTATTTGCATTGACTTTGTACCACAAAATCACGTTTTTGAGCGGTTTCGGTCTGACGGATATTTTGAAAATCGTGCAGCGTCGTCACCGTATGCCCGATTTTCGCGAAAACGATTTCAAAAGATGCGCAAGACTTGAAATAAAAAGTCATTGAGCGGCGCGGTCAAAAAATTTCGCGCGCGGCATGTCGCGAAAATGTCGAGGGGGGGTTGAATTCAACCCCCCCGGCCTGATTAGGGTTAAGGGCCTGTCCCACTGGAGGCGATCGTTGTTGCGACAACTGGCGATCTTGCTGTTGTGAGTTTGGTAGCAAGCTATTGTTGTAGCCTAGTGTAGCCTACATATAGTCGTACCTAAAGGGCCTGTCCCACAGAAGGCGATTGTTGTGGCTTCTCAACAAGTTAAACAATAGCCGGCGTCAGTTTGGTTGACGTCAATGACCGTAGCCTGTATTATCTTCTCGCGACAAAGTGGTATCGTAGATTGTCGCTAGATAGAACTTGTTTAGCACAGCGGAACGGCGGCCAGTTGTAGGTTGTCGCGCTCCAGCATACGTTGCACGCATCGCTGAACCTAACAGCCAGTGAAATTTAAGCCGCTACGACCTTTGTCGCCACCTACATTCACCAAAAATATGATCGGCCTCCCATTCAGATACTGTACAGTCGCCGCTGATTTTTGAAATTTTCAAAAATCTCTCACGACCCAAATTATGATGCACAACTGAGAGGACTATCACGAACATAAAGGCGACAGGCCGCCATCAGGTAGAAAACACTCGATCGCCTGTGTCAGTCGTAAGGATCGCCACAATGATCGCCTCCTGTGGGACATGCCCTTAAAGGGCCTGTCCCGTAGAAGGCGATCATTGTGGCGACAACCTACAAATTACTTTTTAGTACCCATCGCCACCATGCGCAGGTCCAATCGCCTATAAAATCGTGAATTATTGCGTCTGTCGCCAACAAATACGTAGCAAAATCCTGTTCGCCGCTGGTTTCTAAACAAGTTAAACAATAGCCGGCATCAGTTGGGTTGACATCAATGACCGTAGCCTGTCTTCTCTTGTCGCGACAAGGTGCTATCGTAGATTGACGCCAGATAGAACATGTTTAGCACGGTGGAACGGCGGCCAGTTGTAGGTTGCCGCGCTCCAGCTTACCTTGCACGCATCGCTAAACCGAACGCCCAAAGCCTCTACGGTCTTTGTCGCCACCTACATGCCGATTACAATACGGACCTAAAAATCAGGATGCGGCCTCCCATCTGCAGGATACTGTACAGTCGCCGCTGATTTTTTTATTTTTTTTGTTGAAATTATTTTCTTTTATAAGAAAATTTTCACTCCACAGACCCAAATTATAATGCGCGACTGAGTAGGAGGATCTATCACGAACTGAGAAAGGCGACAGGCCGGCCAATCGGAGAGATAGAAAACACTCGATCAGCATGTTGTCAGTCGGCAGGATCGGCCAAACAGTGCTCAAGTCATTGTGAAACTTTAGGTCGGAAAACTGGAAAGTACAACTTACTATGTTGCGACGTTTATCTCCATAAACAGATTGTGCTCCTCGGCGCGAATGACGTTCCCGCTGAACGCGGAAGGCTTTATATGGAGCTTGAGATTGTGCAAGCTTCAGTGTGCACTGAACTATGTCCAGTGGCGCGAAAGATCGGCTAAGAAGCCACACGTGATAAACACAGTGGAGCAAAAACGTAAAACTATCATCACTATTCTTTGTGTATGATTCTCCGAGAAGATCAAGAGGTTGTTTTCAGTAAACACGGCATTCGAGCAGGCCTTCCAAACCGTCATACAAACACTTGGCAGATAAAAGACTTGTATAATTGTATTAGTGACAAGATTCCAAAGAGAACAAAAAGAATTTAGTAATTTGGTAATCTAGATGTTCTCTAAGAGGATGTGGTGATTTCTCATGATGAAACACAACACAAAAGAAGTTTCATGCAGATATCAATAATGTTTTTAAGCCAGAGTCGGAATTTTTGAAAAAATATAATTATATGTCGATGTAAGGGATTTAATCTAGCACACAATGGGAGCGAATTGTTTAAAGAAAATAAATCAAGTCATGGGCTTCAGTGAGCTTATGGTTGAATGCAAAAAATGTCATTATTTTGAAGTTCAGCGAAAGCGTAAAATGGCAACTTTGATTCAATGATAACGGACCCATTGTAGAATTTTAAACATTTCACACTCAGAATGTATGCGAAACGTGCTTCACCCAATATCATAGGACAAAAAAATTTGCCGTCAAATTTCAACGGTTGAAGTGAGCTATGCAGCAAAAATATGCCTCTAACTGCATTTTTACTTCCTTCTTTGCCTATGTAATAGTTTGATCAAATATCTGATGGAATTAACACCTGTTTTTAGGAAGTGTATCAATTGGGTGTCGATTGTGGGGGGGGGATGGGGGGATGCATGCGCCCGGGCCCCCCCCAATAATTTCGGTGGGGATGGTGGTGTACAATCATCGCCCGCCAATAATTTGATATGAAGAAAATATCAATATTATATGCCCTATAAATCTAATTCCCTTACAAATTGCGTTTATCATATAAAACACTTTTTATATATACATTTTATATATAGGCTTATTTCTCTGCCAGTCTAAAATGCATATTTCCCATTTAAAATCCAAATGTCTCACTCTTTTCGTTAATCTTCATCGTGTTGTGCCTATATACTTCAGTAATCCATGCAATACACATACACCGGTGTAGATAATGGAAGCGCAGATGCATATTAACATAATGACACAATCGGATGAAAACAATTTTCAATATGCGATGATAATCAGGGGCACCGACCCCGAGGGTGAACATTGGGGGACAGGTGCTGATACAGTTAAAACTGAAGAGCATATCGTATTCGCCGCCCCTCAAAAAATGTCCACGATGAGTTTTTGAATAATTAAATAATGAAATACTTTGAAGAGTCTGTAGACACTTAGGGCTTTGGCTCGTTCAACTTTTTTGACTTATGGAGCTCATTGATTATATAAAACACTTTCACTAATTCTCCTCTGCGGGGCTAAAATGCCCTCTTTTCAACAATTAGTCGCTACTGTTTGCTCTCGAATATTCAGATACACTGGTTAAAAATTTGCCCGAAATTTCAGCCTCGTGCGCTTTCGCTGCTTCGCATAAAATACTAAGAAAGGTGCACAATACTAGCAACTTGAACTTTTTTTTTTTTCTTTTTTATACATGTATTAACGTCCATGATGTGTAAAATTTTAAAACACGCTAAACCTCTCCCCTGTTTCGTGCTACACCATGCTTGCTACACGTAATACGTGTTTCATCACAGGTCACTATATTATTGAGAAAAATTTTAAGCTCGCGCTTTTACGCGCTTCGCACTAATATTGTCCTACACTGTGAATTCGTATATATTTATATAATGGGGATCTTTTCGCGTTATAATTTGTTGGCCAATTTATAACGGCTCATAATGACGTTTACCGGCTTTCACTAAATTCACTAGTTATTTAAAGCCAGCTAATCGCACTCCAATCAATGGTTCGCGCTATAGTCATGTAAGCTATAATACAAAATAGCATGTTTCAGTTCATAAAATAATTGAGACAATTTTAAGCTCTGCCGCCGCTTTCGCGCTGCGCCATTAACAGCCCTATGAATTCGGACGATGTACTAGTACACACATTAAATGCTAATTATGTGCAAGTGTGTATATTATCTATAGACATCTTACATTCATTGATCGGCCCCCTTTAACTCAAAGCAGAAATAAAAGACACTTCCCCGTAATTCGCAAGTTCGTATTATAATTCTATGCAATATATGTACCGGTTACATTTCGGGTCAACATATCATTGAGAAAATTTTTAAGGCTTCGCGCCTTTCGCGCTCTCGCATAATGAACTTTGAAAATTATGATACTTTTAAGTAGATACTGACATGTATGCTGTGTGTTATTGGCGAAGAATGATACAGTTAGACATATTGCCGTTTCTCAACTTTTTAATTGGCTAACTTGGGGATATTCCAGATCAAAACTCACCTCATTTTACAGACACATTTGTTATGTTTAATCAAGTTTGTCACAATTATTTTATCAAGTAAGGGAAATCAAGCATAATTGTGCCTCCTGAGTTGAGGCCAAATGAAAAAGGGGGAAATGCGAGGTCACGGTGAACCTCCCGGAAGGAAGATATCCGAACGCGGAATTCCAGGTACAGGTGTTTCCTGGAGATGCTCTTCTCGGATTCCCCTAGTAATTTATTCATGTTTTCAGTCATTCAAGTTCAGTTTGTTTCACATTTCCATCTTTGTAGACATTTAACATACAATTTTTCGCATTAATCATCTGTTAGAATAGATGTGTCCTTAAAATATAAGGAGGGGGAGAAGCTTTAGACATGACGTGAATTTCTGGGAGGGGAACCTGGTCATAGTGAACCTGCTGGAGGAAGAACATCCAACCGAGTTCAATGTACAGGTATGACTCAGAACTTGGGTTCCCTACCCATTAAATGCTTACTTGAGCCATAGTATAGCAGATCCTCCCTTATTTGTTCAAATTAATGTAACCGATAATCATAAAGATACCCATAATCCATCGCAATCCATAACACAGCCACTACCAAACCTAACCAGAACATAGCCAACCAAACACTTCCAACAAGGCAATGAAACCACTGGCCAATTGACAAGCCAAACTTATACCACATAACAGGCCAGCCAACCATACCAGTTCCAAACAAGCTTATCCAACTGGAATCGAACAAGCCAACCAACAACCAGAACAACCAACATCCAACTCAAAACAGCAATATTTCAAGACCGGGAAGTATAAAATGAACTCACCACTCTCGACTGACTAGAACAATCCCAAATTGTTCTGCCATTAAATCAGCACATCGCACAATTCAACTACTGAAGAAAACCAAGGCCAAGTAATCTCTTTATTTTGTATTATCCATTATCTGGTTTATCTATCTGCATTCATTTGAAATGTTGACCGTCTTTATATGGGTAAAATATATTCCGACATTCCAGGCTTGCATGTGGACGGGTCCCCACCCCCGGCCCTACGGCCCTTCCGCCCTCCCCGCCCCCTCGCCTTCTCTCCTCCCCGACCCCGCCCCCGCCCTCCCCTCCCCACCCCCCCCTCTCCCACCCTCCCCTCCCAACGTCCTTCGGGCCAGATGTGAACAGATCAACTAATTTATAATCAATAATCGTTAGACATAATCTATGTGAAATAAAGATTCTGATACAATCTTTGCACAATGGTGTTATGGCTTGACAAAATGTCTTTTCCCAATCTGGTCTGAAAGGCATCTACCTACGAAACTATGATAAAGTTCAATTTATTTATTTCATGTCATGCGATTTCCCATCGAAGGATCGACTGATAATCATTTTACCGACGGGAAAGTTTCTTAGGCGAGTTTTTGTACGACTAGTAATAATTGCATGCAGTTGTCAATCGGTCGTTTCCCCGTTAGAGCGGGTTTTTTACTATTTGATGGTAAGCGTATAAAATTTTCTCTGCCGCCGCTCAGTGATGTATTTCCACTAAAACCTCATGATGTAATGTTTGGCGTATCCTCCTCAATAATGGACCGTCTTTATATGTTAAGATTTAATGTTCCAATAACGTTAGATTTACATTTCACCGTGGGTAGAATGATATGGTATGTTCAGGAAAATCACACAAATACGGGACTAATCGACTATTATTCTTTACGTGCATTTAAAGCTATATTGGTTCGTTCAGCCAGAGAATGCTATTGGCACTATGTAGAACCATATGTCAAATTTTATTTATTATTTTTTTTCAAACAAATCCAGTTTTACTTGCTAAAATAGGCCTATATTTAGGTGCATTTGGTTATCATATTCAGGGGTCGCGGAGCGTTTTGAAAAGTGGAGGGGGCTGAGCCATAAAGTGGGGGGGGGGGCTGACAGGCTAAAAATTACAATCTTGGTCCTTTTTGCAATTTTGATACATGTTTGGCTGAAAAAAACTCCCCAGGCTCCTCGGCCCTGATAATATACGTTGTTTCTTTTACTGGAAGTCTAAATCCCATGACAACTCGGCATTCTTATAGACTTCAACATTTACAAAATGAAAATCTGGTTTTGAAGGAAAAACAACGAGAAAAAACACCTTTTAACCATCCCTGTTTAAAGCTATCATATTCTCATCTGCATTATATATCGCATATATCATTTATTTAATTTATTTATTTCTAAAAATAAAAACACCACAATGAATATCTTCATATAGACAAACACCATGCTGATAATAACCATAATCTAAAGAAACCTTGAATTTTATAAGAGTCAAACAAAATACAGCATGTCCTCCTAATAGTGGTACTGCTTAATTCCCTACAGAATTTGTAAGTTTTAATATCACTAAGTTTAGGGTTTTAAAAAAGTTCCTGGAGAACATTTTAAATGTCTCGCCATATATAACAGAAGGTCATTTTTGGTCAAATTCCAAGTATGATATAAAAGGAATACACACTAACAGAAATACCATAAGCAAGCATTTTTGCGTTTCAGCTTTATTTCAGTTTAACAACTCAGTGGCGGATCCAGCATTTATGAGAGGGGGGAGGGGCCAAAATTGGAATTGAGATTTTGGTACCCAATTTTTTTTTCCTGTCACTCGGGCGAGCAAAAAGGTACATCAATTTTGTTTTCATGTCACGCTGGCAGTGCGATATAAAAGCGGGGGCGGGGGGGAGGGGGGGGGATAGGTGTTTAATAAAAATTTTGCGGCGCTTCGCCCGAAGAAGGTCCATCAATTATCGCTACAGGTAATTAGGTCATTCGGGTAACATTGTGCTATGCCCCGCTCTTTTTTTTTTTGTTGCTGGGGGGGGGGGGGGGGGGGGGCGGGCCGGGCGGGCACCTTGATTCCGCGCATGTGACTGTGATATTCAACACTTTTATTTCAAGTAAAGGCCATATCTCACTGGTTTGCGACTCGGAGTACGTGCCGTCCGATTTCTCCTAGGAGTTGCGGGTTTTGAAAAAAATATAAAAAATCCTAACAATATGTCAAACATGTTTGATTTGAATTTGAACAAATGAGAAAATGACACAGAAAATATAGTCATTTAAAAAATAAGGCAAATAAAATGGGGATTCCATCGGGATCCGACCGAAGTTTCTGGATTTCCAACGGATGGTGCTCTATCTACCAGTGGCTATGACAACCTATATCGGTTGTTCGTCCTAGACCCTTAGCTTTTAATGCTTAATTGGTCCGACGCCTATGTTAAAGCGTCTGGCAATTCTCGACGACTTGGGTTCGAATCCAGATGGAATCTCATTTTCTTTGCTCAATTTTAAGGTTTGATTTTGAAAAACATTTTATTTTCAATCGGCACGACTCTTCAGTCTACTAGACAAAATCAGTCGCAGTGAAGTTTGGAGAGACATTGCTGCGAAATAATTTTGTATATTACAGACCAGCTGACGAATCGACAGCAACTTGCTCGTGACTAAAAAAAAAAACTTTAAAAAATAAAACATGTTCGATCTTTCCATTCGAGTGCAAGTCGCGGCGACATTTTAGAGACGCACGTATTAGTAACGTCGCGGTGGCCAATTAATGTAGTATTGAGGAGTCGCCAACGACTTTGCTCGTGACTGGGAGGAAAAAAAAGTCTTTCAAAACCAATTTTATGTTATGACATTTTCTATGAAAAATAGGCTGAAATACGCAGCTGTTATTAATAATAGACTCTTTTGCCACTCAAACCAATGGTGCCGAGACAAATTTTTTTTCAATAGGTCTACATGGTAGCTACAAAATCAAAATTGGCTTTCAAAATATGAATATCAAAATTTTGGGAATAAATATACGCAGTATATTTCCACAAATAATTTTGCGTCAATCAGAGGACAAATGAGAGGAAATCAGCTCGTTAAAGGTGGTTAATATCAGAGGCGGCTAACCAGAGGCGCAAAGGGGGGGGGTCGCAAATTGCCCACACATTTTCATGGCAACTAAACAGTGCACCCTTTCATTACGAACAATTAGGGTGATAAACCACACAACATTGTACATTCCATGGCCAGCATTGATATTTTGAGGGCAATTACACATTTATTTCAGGGCCGCGGAGCGTTTTGAAAGTGGAGGGGGCTGAGCCAAAGTGGGGGGGCTGAACAGGCTAAAAATCACAAGTCTATGGTCATTTTTTGCAAATTTTGTACACGTTTGCTGAAAAAAGTGGGGGGGGGCTGCAGCCCCAGCCCCCCCGGCTTCCGCAGCTCCTGTATTTCACACTGTCGCTTCACTTTACTTTTAAAAAAGGGGGCATTTATTAATACAAAAATGTGACTTTTTAAAATTTCCATATGTGTTAAGGGATTGAGTAACTTTCAAAAACAAGAAGCAATTAGATCAGATTAATAAAATTATAATTGTCCCAAGCAGTAAAACAAACTACTGAAAGTTTCAAGATGATGGAAGTCATTTACTACCCCTTAAAAACAGTGTACAAACATGCCAAGCATCCAGCCGAACACACAGTACCTCTTGCTGCTAGAACAGCAGGCCACTAGGGCACGGAGGAATGGTGGATGTTGTGCTATGTTAAAAAAGGCACAATGGTTTTATAAACCATCCGGGGTTGGTTTTATAAAATTTGAGTATGAATGCATTTGAATATCTCGGAGGTAAGCAAGCAATAAGCTTGCAATTTTTGAAGAATACCAGACTGACCTTAGTGTTTATGATTAATGTTGGCAGAATAAGCTAAATCAATAAATGTTATTTTAATTATCATTCAATGTTACTTGCATCCTTTAAAACCCAACTCGTTCGGCTTTCGCGACCTCGCACTAAGTAACCAGCAATTAATCGCATAAAAATTTTGGACCCCATACCCTGCAAAAGGGTGCTGTCGAAATCAGAAGCAATCGTAGTTGTGTGTGGGGGGGGGGGGGGGGCTCACAATTATATTTTATTGTTTAGCAAGATTGATGATAATTTTTCCCCTAATATCCGAAATTAATTTTACCAAAACCTGTAAAATCTATTTTTGATTAGGTAACCAATGCGATCATGGGACTGTAAAGCAACACAATTGAACTTTAATTTTGAGCAATAAATTTTCTGATCGCGCTTCGCGCTACATTACTTTATTTCATTACGCAAATGAACGGTACAAAAAAAAAAAAAAAAAAAAAAAAGCCATAAAGATTCTTTAAAGGCAAAAATTTAAAAGGCAAAATCTTCTGCGAAACTCCCTCCCTATCATAATATATCTTCTTCTTTTTTAATGTGCTAACGGATCTCAAAATGCCCCCTTTTCAGAAAATAAATGACGCCATTTTCCATCGTGACCCCCACTTTCAAATTCTTTCCGGCCGCCTCTGGTTAATATCCTGCATTTTTACAGTTTAAAAAAGTCGGTAACTCACCTGTAAACTGTTGGAATGAAATAAGATGATACTGGACAAATAAGCTTGGTACTTGTCAAATAAAATCTTGGGCAGCATGTGGTTTGGGATGATGTATTTATTGGGGCGATGAGATGTAATAAGATCAACCATCGCCATGCAGGAACAACGGTATACTTAAAAAGTACGCATGCTCAGACGAATGAAACGCTCGATTGATTGGATGGAAATGAAAGTCATATGGGAAGGATCATGAAGGGTTTGATAAAATGAAGACAGGAGTTGAGATAAAGGATGAAAAGGGGGAATAAATGGGGAGGGATTGGTTAGCCTTTTCAGTCTCTCTCTCTCTCTCTTCTCTCTTCTCACATCCTGGTTTAG
>CALNVZ010000210.1:0-12297 GCA_940671915.1 Paracentrotus lividus | reverse complement strand
CAATATTTTGTTTACGAACATGGATAAGGGCAAAATGACTGGAATGGTCTTCTTAGACATAAGAAAGGCCTTCGACTCGGTAGATCATAGTATTTTGTTCGGTAGGTTACAATCGTATGGAATTAAGGGACAAGCCTTATCATGGTTTAAATCTTACATGGTAAATCGTACTCAATGCACCTACCTACAAGGAAAAACATCCGATGTCTTAAGATTGAAGTCAGGGGTCCCTCAAGGATCTATATTGGGGCCTCTCCTATTTACCCTGTTCATGAATGATCTCCCATCAATCATTGAACATGGTAAAATTATCATGTATGCGGATGACACCGCCCTCATGTATAGTGCCTCTGACCCAAAAGAAATCGAAAAATGTCGCAATCATGATCTAAATCTTGTGTGGTTGTGGCTTGAAAGGAATAAGCTCACCTTAAACATGGACAAAACATGTTACATGGTATTTGGAACACCTCAGAAATTGATAACTTCACAACATTTACCAATAGCTATCAAGGTTTTGAATGTACCAGTTAAACATGTTCACAGTGTAAAGTATCTTGGGGTCTGGCTAGACCAACACCTATCTTGGCAAGAACATGTCAAGTACACTTCCAATAAGATTGCATCTCGATTAGCCTTACTACGCAGAATCAGAAAATATCTTACAATAGATAGTGCCAAATTGCTTGCCAATGCGCTTATTCTTCCATACTTCGATTATTGTAGTAGCTCTTGGAGTAATTGTAACACAGGAACAAAGGATATCTTGATTAAAGAACACAAACAGATGGCAAGAATTATTCTCAAAACTAGCAGTCTCGTTCCTACCGATGAAATGTTTAATACCCTTAAATGGATTGATATGGAGGGAAGATGGCGTTTCCAAAAAAGTAAACTGATGTTTGAAATTTTGAGAAATAATGGACCATCATATTTGTATGATATGTTCACATTATCACTTCATACACACAGGTACAGAACAAGAAATTCTGAAAATCAGGGAGTTGTAATCCCCAGGGTCAAAACGGAATGTGGTAAACGTGCATTCTCTGTCAATGGCGCTCTGCTATGGAATAGTCTACCTATCGCTGTGCGTAATGCCCAGAGCCGGAATGTTTTTTGTTCCATGTACTTGAGACACTGTTGTCAACGATAAGATTTCTATTTTAGTTTGTGTTACCATCTTAGTTTCAGTTTGTTACATTGATTATATTATTTATGTCAGCTCTGATTTAAGTTTATATCAGCATAATATATATTTATTACAGGTAATAAGTTGATTGACACAAAAATCAAATTGAATATTTGTATCTCGAAAATCACAAAATTTATAAATCAACAATATTGCATTTTGTATTCTTTTCTCACTAAAGAAGTTGCATGTTAAGGTCTCTGAAATTAAAACCATTCTTTTCATATTGGAGCACTATTACTTATTAGCTAACTTTATCCAATACCACTTTTACAGAACTGAACTTGACTCTATTATGTTAAATTGTTGTTACTTGTTTATGTTTTTATGTTGATTCATGTTTATTTTGTATGTGTTGTATATGTTCACAGGGCCCCCTGGAAAACAATGTTATACCATTGATGGGGGCTACCCTGTATAAATAAAACAGAATAAATAAATAAATAAATAAATTTTCAGAACGTTTTCAAAAAGTTTTTATAGGTCCTGTACGTCTTCGTCCTAAATGAACGTTTTTAAAACGTTTATATAACGTTAAAGTGTGGACTTCTCATTTATGTCAAAGTTAATGTTTTTTTAGAACGTTTAAAAAATGTTTTTGACGTTACAAAATTAAACGTTTTGTATAGCACGTTTACAAAACGTTTGGTAGAGTACGTTTGCAGAACTTTTGATATAGGACCTTTGGGGCCGTCACACTGAGGTCGTTCTATAACGTTCTTGCCCGTTTTTGCCGTTTAAAAAAAAAAAATGCTGAACGGGCTTTGGTCGGGTTGGAACTTATAACTTCTTTTTTCTAGAACTTAATAGTTCTCGTTACGTCAATTCCGTCTTTATCGCGTCCGCAATACGTTGTTATCCAGTTCAGAACGAGTAAACTGCTCGTTCACTCTATACCGTTCGTAGCACTCCAAACGGTCACTAAAGTGCTATGCGCAGCATGATAAAGTTAGGTACCACGTTCGTAGTACGTCCTTCTCGTTCAGAGTAAGTCCTACCCGTTTAAGGAACGTTGTCACTACGTTTTATTTAGAACTTGAAGCCAGTACGATTTTTTTTAACATGTTAAAAAAATCGGAATGCCTTTCCGTTCTCTCCGTTCGGGCCGTTCGCCAAGTTCGTAAACAGATTGTTAAAACCGTCTGTACTAGATTCTTAAAAGGTCTGCACTACGTTCAGTCCGTGTGTAAACAATTGAGCCCGTTCACCAAGAACTACCTAGAACGCAGTGAGAACTAGCTCAGTGTGACGGGAATTATGACATGCCGTTCTGTTTTAAAAATTGAAACGTATGTTCGTAGTACGTCCTTCTCGTTCAGAGTAAGTCCTACCCGTTTAAGGAACGTTGTCACTACGTTTAATTTTTGAACTTGAATAATCAATATACAATCTCTGTTGTATGACGTCCTAGCACATCTTTAGAACGATTTAAGTACGGCAATTTCGTTTGTAGTGCGTCCATCTCGTTTCAGGTACGTTTCCACCCGTTAAATTTTAGGACGAGATGGGCGCCCGATTTTTTTGAACACTTTTTTGGAAATTCCGGACCGAGCTAGTCCATGAAGTTCGTTAAACAGATCGTAAGAAGTATTTACTACGTCCACTCAGTTTACACACAGACTATGCCCGTTCGGCAAAATTTGCAAGGACGTAGTAGGAACGAGCTCAGTGTGACGGGGTATTACAAAACGTTTGTGGACGTTTTGTACATAAACGTTTACAGAACGTTTTATATACGTCCCGTTCAATAAATCGATCAACTTAGAATTTTTTAAAACAAATACCAGAAGTGATCATTATGTTTTCTACGTGCAACTAAATAAAAAACAAATAAAAACACAGATCACTAAAATACTATAAGCGATTTCTCTATTGAAAGCGAGATTGTTTGTTTCATGTGTACACGATTCATAACCCCCCAAAAAAAAACAAAAAAAAAAACAAAAAACAAACAAAACAAAACAAAACAAAACATGACAATAACCATGATAACATATTTTTAATGATTTTACATACTCAATATTACCGGTAATTTCAAATCATTTCATATACGATGATCTTTCACACCAACGAACGAGGCCGCGCGTCGAGGATTGATCGATGACGTCATTCCAGCAAACACAGAACATTTTCAGAATGTTACAAAATGTAACGATTTATGTGGCGGTCACAACTCGCCGTACTTTCGACGTGCAACTCCCTACGATGGATTTGTAGAAGATTCGTGCAGCGGAGGTACCTCGCAGGTACAATGCATGTACGACGTGCAGGAAGTTTTTACAATACCCGTACTACAGAAACGCAGGAATAGCAGATGTTGACCAGGACCTGTGCGTGCATTGCACATCCAACGCAGGCTACGTTGATGGCACGTGCCCCCGTAGCCTACGACGAGTTGTGACCGCCGCATTCATCAAAACGTTCACAAACGTTTTAATTGAACCTTATAATGAACTTATTTTATTAAACGTCTTATGAACGTTTTTTTATATCGTCCAACATGGACCTATGCAAATGAGAAGGTGATTAGCATATAATACGTTAGACATATCGAAATAAACGTGTTTATTGAAATTATTTCCATTCAACAGTAATAAATTCATTCTTTGGTGTTTAATTTTATTGTAATATTGTTCTGACACACACATAAATATAAAGAAAACTAATTCAGAATTGGAATGTACTGACATAACAAATAAATCAATAACTAACCATCAGAAACAAATTCAATAAACTATAAATTTTATGGAGCTTCATATAATGTTAAATCCTAATGATATCCAGTAAAGTCTGCTTTTAAGCATGATTCAGATTGGAAACACTTCACTCTAAAGGCGGGCTCACACGATGCGACTTGCTGCGTTGCGATTTTGCAGGCAAACTTTAATATTATTTGATACAAACCTTCAAACAAGGAAATTCATACTGTCTAAAGTTGTAGGTATTCTTATGAATAGTAAAATTGAAAATCAAGGCGATTGCGAACCCCCTTCTCTGTATAAATTCAAATTGTTTCCAGACCGCAGTGACGTCACAGCGATCTTGCGATTTTAAGATAATTTGACCTTTACTCCTAATTAAAGGCTGGCATTGGAACAAAATTTCGATTACATTGTTCCTTTACAATGTTTACCTCTCATAAGATAACTTTGCATGTTTCAAACGTTACATTAATAACAGGCGCGGATCCAGGATTTTCCAGAGGGGGGGGGGGCCCAACTTTGAAAAAAAAATAGATTTCGAGCGGAGCGAGCAAACGAGCGCGAAGCGCGAGTTAACATTCCCCGATATATAGGCCTATACTGACCTAAAACGAGGAATTTAAACAGTTTTTAATTTTACTCCTATGAAAACAAAATAATAATATATACTAGCAAAAAAATAAATTTAAAAAAAAATAAATAAATCGGTATACTTTAAACAAAAATGTAGCGGTTTGAATATGTATTCTAAATTGCCACCGTGAGATGAAAACTTTGAGCTCAAAATTGAAATGATTTGTGCATTATGATATAGTATCCGCGAGCGCGAAGCGCGAGCGGAAAATTTTGGGTTTTAAAAGGAATATGGAATAAATAAAGGGGCACTTTCTACTGTTAATTCTTTTTTTTTTTAGATTATGTCTATTATAGACCATATTTAGGATCCGCGAGCGCAAAGCGCGAGCTGAAAATTTTGAGGTAAAAATTGGACTTATTTGTGCATTATGATTTGGCATCAGACATGTCAGCGAGCGCGAAGCGCGAGCCGAAAATTTTGGGTTTTAAAAGATATATGGAATAAGTAAAGGGGCACTTTCTAGTATTAAATATCGTGGATAATTGTGTATTATAGAACCTATTTGGTATCCGCGAGCGCGAAGTGCGAGCTGTAAATTTTGAGTTAATTGTGTATTATATTATATACCCTACTAGATTGGTATCTGCGAGCGGGAAGCGCGAGCCGAAAATTTTGGTTTTTAAAAGATATATAGAATAAATAAAGAGGCACTTTCTAACATAAAAAATTGTAGATGATTGTGTATTATAGACCCTATATAAGTATCCGCGAGCGCGAAGCGCGAGCCGAAAATTTTGGGTTTTAAAAGATATATGGAATAAGTAAAGGGGCACTGTCTAGTATAGGATTTCCCAGTCAGTTTCAGAAGTTCGTCGCTCCATTTGATAATCGGTTCATTCAAGTTAGGACGATTTAGCTTTCAGTCGAATTTCCGGAGATCAGATTCCTTTTTCCAGCAATCAATTGCATGTTTCACTAGTTCATATTCCGATTAAGTGCACTATATACGTAAAACAGTAATTCAAATTAGCAGAGACGCTGTTATGATTGCGCAATACCGCCATAAGCAGCATTCAAATTCATTTCGAGTTTTCAACTTACAGTAATTAGCATTCAAATTAGGGCTTGAATTTATAGCTGCAGGAAATGTTTTTGTTTTTAATCATATAATTTGTTTTCATCAAATGTTTGCGAGTTGATATTAGCACTAATTGTGAATGAGTATGTACCTTATATTACGGTATGTATGACATATATTTTTCCAGTTATTAATCAGTTCATGAAATGGTTTCTTTTTCACTACATTTTCTTTTTTGCTCGTGTAACACTTTATCTTGCATAATTACATAATCAACACCTAAAAACTCTTCCACATAACAAATGAATTCATGCACGTATTTTATGGGGGGAGACAGACAGGGGGCGCCAAAAGAGGAGAAAGAGAAGTAAAAAAAAAATGAAATAATAAAAAATAAAAATAAAGAGAAAGGGAAAAAAGAGGGGGAAAGGGAAGAAAGAAAGGGAAAACAGGGCGTCATAATTATGGTCACCAATTCTATCTTAAATTTAGGGGGCGCCAAATCAACTTTAAACTAAGGGACCGCCAAATAAACCTTAAACTTAGGGGCGCCATATTAATCTTAAATTAAGGGGGCCGCTTCGATCTTAAATATAGGGGGCGCAAAATTGATCTTGAATTTAGGGGCGCCACTCTGATCTTTAACTTAGGGGGCTCCAAGTTGACCTAAAACATAAAGAATCTTAAATTTAGTAGGGCGCCACTTTGATCTTAAAATAGGGGTGCAAAATTGATCTATAACCCGGGGGCGTCAAAGTGACCTGAAAATTTTGGGGCGCCAAATCGACCTGAAGCTAAGGGGCGCCAGATTAACCTTAATCTTGGGGGCGCCATAGTGATATTTGATATTTTATTCTAAAGTAATTAACCAGAGATTTTAAAAAAAATAGTCGTTTCATCACAACAATCAACAGTAAAGACATTTTTAAAATGATGTAAAGCTCAATGAAAAGGAAATTTCATCTTTATTCTATTTTATTTATTTATTTATTCTAATGGAATAGATATAGAGCTCCAGAAAAAGAAATCGCTATCTTAAATGTTTTAATCTATTAAAAGTACCGAGAGTTTAAATTTGCCAAATGTATATACCAACTTGGTTTAACCAATTTCAAAGTTGATTGCCTCACGCGGATTTGAATGCGGAAAGCACGCATTCCAGTAATTTACTAATTTGATTGCTTTTGAGGGGATTTTGATTTGAAGGCTTTTAATACGAAAGCGAAGGAACTAAGTTGGAATTTGAATGATGAATTGGACGCTGTAGAAATATTTTGGGAATTTGAATGAACTGATTATCGAATGGAGTGACGAACTTCCGAAACTGAGTGGGAAATCCTATATTAAAAATCATAGATAATAATTGTGTATTATAGACCCTATTTAGTATCGCGAGCGCAAAGCGCGAGCTGTAAATTTTGAGTTAAATTGGTGTATTATATATACTACTTGATTGGTATCTGCGAGCGCAAAGCGCGAGCCGAAAATTTGTGTTTCAAAAAATATATAGAATAAATAAAGGGGCACTTTCTAACATAAAGAATTGTAGATAATTGTGTATTATAGACCCTATATAGTATCCGCGAGCGCGAAGCGCGAGTTAAAAATTTTTGGGTTTTTAAAAATATATGGAAACAAATAAAGAGGCACTTTCTAGTATAAAAAAAATCGTAGATAATTGTGTATTATAGACCCTTTTTGTATCCGCGATCGCGAACTGAAAATTTTGAGGTAAAATTTGAGTTAATTGTGTATCATATTATATACCCTACTAGATTGGTACCTGCGAGCGCGAAGCGCGAGCCGAAAGTTTGTGGTTTTAAACGATATTATAGAATAAATAAAGGCACTTTCTAGCATAGAGAATTGTAGATAATTGTGTATTATAGACCCAGATAGTATCCGCCAGCCCGAAGCGCGAGCCAAAAATTTGGGTTATAAAAGATATATGCAGTAAATAAAGGGGTACTTTCTCCTATTATTTTTTTCCAGATAATTGTGTTTTATAGAACGCGAAGCGTGAGCTGAAAAGTTTGAGTTAATTATGCATAATATACCCTACTAAATTGGTATGCGTAAGTGCGAGCGCGAAGCGCGAGCCGAAAATTTGGGTTGTAAAAGATATATGGAATAAATAAAGGGGCACTTTCTAGTATTCCCACGAGGCCGACTATTTTCCATCGAGGCCGAGGGTCCACGAGGCCTCTTTTCTTTGTAAAATTCGGAAATTTTAGTCTTAAGTATTTTTTCCTTAGTTTTACTTTTCGTCAGTAATGTATTTCTTTTTCTTAAAAAAAAAATAGAAAATCGGCCTCGTGGACACTCCCCCACATTATAGGCCTTAGTTATGGTCGTTTAGAACCCAATTAGGCTATTTAGCGCTTCTTATTGAATAAAGTTTTTGCGAATATTGTCCAAACATCGGGCTTTATTCCCTTCTCTTTCTTTCTTTTTCTTCTTTTTCTTTCCCTTTCCCCTTCTTTCTCTCTTTTTCTCCTCTTTTTTTTTTTTTTTTTTTTTGGGGGGGGGGGGGGCCGGCCCGTCGGGCCCCCCTGGATCCGCGCCTGTTAATAATGCAAACTACCATTTGTTTAAAAATCTCACCGCAGCAAGTCGCACCGTGTGAGCCCGCCTTTAAGTGCCATATTCCACAAATAGTGCCTCGGGTTTGAGGCGCATGAATCATATAACATATGTGATTACGTCTTGTCGAAATGAGAGAGAAGTCGCAGATCAAAGATCCGAGTAAATCGACAAACTAATAAAACTCAAAATTTTGAGGAAATTTTTTTTTAATTATATTCTGGTTCTACCATGCTTTCATTTTGCTCTGTAAAAAAATGAGTGAAAATGATACGGGAAAGTGGTAAAAAAGCAGTTTTTCGGCGAGTGTTTTTTCGGTCATAATTTTTTTTTTTCCGGACATACAAGCGCACGTCCACGCTCATTTCCCCTCTCCGTTTAGCTCCGCCCTTAGCAACGCATGGCTTTGTTTGTTGGACGTTCACGGTCATGTGTTGTGTGATTTCTATTGGCTTTTGTTTTCGTTTTTGTGAGCGAATAGCGAACTAAACTCTCTTTAGCTGCACTCAGCTGTGCAATGCCACACAACCTGCTGTGAATAAAGCTGTTTCATCCGGGATAGCGGAGCACGCAAACGAATGTCAAATCTAACAATCGGGTGGGGGGGGGTTATGTGGGAAAAGCTACTTATTGCTTGACTTAGCTATCTGGATCAAATGAATGTTAATTTCAGCATTTTATTTTAGGGGCCGCGATATCTGTTGTCCTGATGGGAAATTAAAACCTCCTATAAACAAATTTGGTTCCATCAGGAAACATAGAGCACACAAAAGAGGTGACGTGATCATAATACTTCTGATACAAGTATTTAGGTTAAAGTCTTAAGACGCGTAAGAGATGCTAATTTAAAATTGAAAAAAAATATGGTTTTAGAATTGGTTGATATTGCATTATGTGGAAACCAATGAGCTAAGGGGGGGGGGGGAGTGGCAAATCAATCTAGTTTATAACTGCGGCTGTATCTCACTTTTTGGAACTACTTTGAAAAAACATTTAAGACGCTTAGAAACAAGTTTGAGACGAGTTGTTGAGATGATCGCGATACTACTTTGAGACATTTCTCTGAAAACTGCTTTGAAACAGATTTTAAACATCTCGGAGACTTCTCCTCGACAGAATAAAGACGGAATAAACGTTATCCGTCGCGAAAATCGATTCCTTTGCGAAGACGTCTCCGCTATTTTTGTAAACCAATTTTGAAAATTGTCGTGGAGATAATCTCGGAGACTTTTCCTCGACGGAATAAAGACGGAATAAACTTTTTATCCGTCTCGAAGAAACGATTCCGTTGCGAAGACGTCTCCGCTATATCACCCTTCACTTCGACAAAAGTTCCGTAAGAATTTACACAAATTAAACTTTTTAAACTTTAAAGTTGTGTAGTTTTAAGATTTGTTTTATTTGTTTTTCATATTTTTCATATTTATATACCCTTTTAATTTATTTTGTCTTTCAGCCTTTGGCTACTATTTTGAATATTATTATCAATAAAGACAAATCCTCACACCCAAATCAATTGACGTTATCAATTTAAGTTTAATTTTGCAACTCGATCGGAACAAACTACCGATACAAATAGCGATGCCATAATAAAGAAAGATAATGGGCAAGAGAGAAACAAAGAGACAGAGAGAGAGAGAGAGAGAGAGAGAGAGGAGATAGTAACGAGTATGAATAACCCCCCCCCTATTTTAAGTAAAGCGTCGACGGAGACACGGGGACCCGCTTGAGTAACACATAATGTGGTGAGTGACCCCCCCCCCCGGCTTTTAACGTAAGCCCATTTTTGACCAAAAAATAGGCAATCCCAATCCTCACACCCAAATCAATTGGCGTTATCAATTTAAGTTTAATTTTGCAAACTCGATCGGAACAAATTACCGATCCAAATAGCAATGCCATAAGAAAGAAAGAGAATGGGCAAGAGAGAAAACAGATAATAGAGAGAGAGAGAGAGAGAGAGAGAGAGAGAGAGAAAGATAGCTTTCAAAAGATAAAGTGTTCCATGAGTCGCGGAGACGTCTCCGCAAAAAGAATAGAAGTTTTGTTTCCGCGAAGAATAAATAGTATTAGAGACGTCTCCTGAATTACGGAGACGGATTTCTCTTCATAAATTGCCGCTGAAGCGTCTCGGAGACGTCCTCAATACTAATCCGTCGCGGAGACGAAATTTGTATTCTGTCGCGGAGACGTCTCGCGGAGGTGAGATAGCACCCATAGCTACTAGCAAATTTTCTGCAGTTTATTTTACAAAGTAATGTGTTTAAGAAAGTAGCTTTTACTAAACACGACGAAACAAAATACGATTTACTCTTAAAATAATTCATTCTAAAATTATTAATATCTTCTTATTACTGGTAACAAGTTTGATCAATAAAAGACGAGATCGAGCAAATCATCTTACGTTTTTATTTTCATTGTCTTAAGCTAACCTAGCCACTCATAAAACGTGATCAGAGGAAATTCTAAATACATTCGTGAGCGTAAAATTATTAAAAACATTTTTGGAGGCTTATCTCTATCATATACTTATTCAAAGTAATATAAACAAATGCATAAGCCCCTGTACAAGAATAATTTAGTCTATAGACCATTATTATGTTTAAAATTTCCAACAGGTTCAGATCAAAAATGACTCGCTTTATTATGAGTAGAGTACGCGATTGACATTCAAGAGAACGCACGCAACATCCGAATAAACCCCAAAAAGGTTTTAAAATAGTTTTGTTTCTAACTAATTTAGCCCAGGATTGGTAAACACTTTTTCTTAAAAGAGCGGACTTTTTCTTAAACAATTAGAAAGGAGCATGACGTTTTCATTTATTTGACGAAGATATAAAACAACTAACCAAATTCAGCTTCTTTTTTTTTGAGAGAGTTGAACAGCGCTTGCCTCGATTCATGCGTGACGGACGAGTATTGTTTCTCTGTATACCTGAATGCAGCCTCCTCATTGGTCAATCGTTTCACCTTTTGTAAACAAGTGCGTTGCTAGGGCATTTTTGTGGTACAGCGGTGACAGAGTGTTCTTATTTTTCTGGGCGGGGTACAAAGGAAGTCAAACTTCGCATGACGTTTTCTTCCTTGATTTTTGATTTCCAAGAGCACAATTCTCCTCGCGTTCAGAGGCTAATACTCCACTTCTTATTTACTCTTACAGTCGGGTTATATATCAAATTCAAGGCAATGAATCAGGGATCAAAATATCGATAAAATGGATTCAAAAATGCGAATAGTTTCTCCTTCGACGTGACCGCATCACATATTTGTATTTATTGTATTGTTTACACAAGTTTTTAAGGGATTTCAAAGGTTTTTAAAGGTTTTCTAGACGTTCTTAAAACGTTTTTAGTATATTTAAAGCTTTTAAAAACGTTTTAAACACGTTTTAAGAACGTTCAAACGTTTTTTTAAAGGTTTTCTACATGTTCTAACAACGTCCACAATATATTTAGAACGTTTTCAAAAGGTTTTTTTTACTTCCGAAAGTTTTTAAAGGTTTTTTTATGGTTCTTTTATCGTTTATAAAACGTTTTACAACGTCTAAAACCTACCACACTTTGACTTCCTAAAACGTTTCACAAAACGTCCAAACAACCAACCTTTAACTTTTAAAAACGTTTTTTAAAACGTCCGATTTGTTAGTTGGGTGGTCTCATAGTAAAAACAATAAACCCCCCCCCCCAAAAAAAAAAACAAAAAAAAACAAACAAATTGGAACAAATAAGCGACAACGTAACAGTTCAGGCAACCTCTAATAATATGCTCTTTCATTAGGTTTTTTCCAATTATCCAAAATTTCGACTTATTGAAAAGGTCTGATTTTACAAACTTTATAATTTGTATATTGATTTTTTAATGATACCCCCCTCCCCGTCATTTTGATCGCGCATTCAAGATGCATGAATCCCAATCGTGTGTTGGTGTATTTGATACACCAATATCCAAAGTAAAGCTGCAGGTTCAAATTGCGCTGCTTTTAATTGAGGTTGTTCGGTGGATTTTAGAATTTTGTTGTTGAGTTCGTTTGGCTGCATGGCAAAACAAGAATATAGATAAACTAAAGCTTCACACTCAAAAACTTCATGCTCACTATGAAAGCCTCACTTGCTTACATCACAGGAGTAATGTACGTGTTGGGTGCTGGAATTAATAATATTAGGGT
>CALNVZ010000200.1:15493-26645 GCA_940671915.1 Paracentrotus lividus | reverse complement strand
TCGATCAAACGATCTCCCAACGTTCTAATTATTTCATTATTTTGGCTAAACACAATTTTTGTAATTATTGTAATTTCTTTAAAAAAACAACAAACAAACAAAACCGCACAACTCTTTTTAAAGCTGTCAAAGCAGAAACAAGAAAAGTTCCTTTTTAATTTTTTAGTTACATTATATACAAAATATTTAAAATCGGATTTTTTTTTATATATTGAATTTTAATTTTCATGGAATAATGGAACAAAATATGAAAGGACACGGTTATACAATATTACAACTCTCATTAGAAATGATCTGATTTTCATTTCTATTTCAGAAAAATCACGCGAGATAAAATATACAGGTATAAAACCCAATTATTGAAAACCATAACGTAAACATCATCATAACATTGACCCTGATAAGAATAACACTTTTATTTTGTGACTAATATTACAACATATAATCAAGAGTTCTTCATGATAAGATATAGGCCTACTAAGATGATGAATGTGATTGCGTGTACCGGTACATAATTTATATCTAAACTGAGAATTAAAAAAAAAAAATAATAATTTTCTCGGATGAAATAATTTATAATGAAAGTATGACTTGATTGTATCAATGATGAACTGGAACATTAAAATCAGTGCAGTGCTTAATTCATTTTATATATTTTATTATTAGTTTAGAAATTAAAAATATCTTAGTAATATCTAATATCATGCATATCTACATCAAAATCTGGCAAACAAAAAACAAAAAACAAAAACAAAACATGAACTACATTTGTAGTATAAAAAAGGGCTCTCCTCTATAATTAAAATATTCCATATAATATAAAGGTTAAATAAAGTAAACGGATAATACATTTCTTCACTTGAAAATGAATATGTGAGCAACTAAGTATCAATAAAGAAGCCAAAACAAGGGGCGGGGCCTGAAGAAACATTGGCATTAATACAGAAACACCAAACACAAAATTGAATAAAATAATAAATAAAACCTGGAAATAAGCTTGATAAGTAGAAATGGGTAAAAGTCATAATTAATTCAACAATTCAGTATCAAAGGAAAATAAGAAAAATAAACTATGTAAATTTAAACAAATAGGGTCGTACAATAGTGGACTAAGGCCAACTATCTTTTTTGTTTTTGAAATATACACTTCATATTATTATTATCTCCATTGTCAAAGATGAATGAAAAGAGAAAAAACTCACAGAAAAGAACCCGCCCCCATAAAACCGACGGGCCGCCGAACGGTGCATGCCCCGGATTAAGGTCCCCAATAAATCGCGCACTGATCTCAAGAAATAGATCCAGCTGATCAGCGCCATTTCTGTATACCTCGATATTTGGTTAGTTTACCTCGGGAATGGGGGCGGAAATTTCCTCTCAAATTCGTTGTATTTGTGATCAATTAATGAGTCTCAAGCCTTGGAATATTGCGTGAGTTTTATTGCCCGCATTTTTGCCGTCGGTTGATAGGTAATTCTCTCTGAGATATTATTGGTTTGAAGTTATGTCCCGAAACCTTGATTTACCTCGATAACCGCGGCGGTGTACGGTATTATGTTTCATTCATTCATTATGTTTTCATTCATTCATTATGTTTTATAAAACAAGAGATTAGATAAAAAGACGGGGTATGGAATTATCTAAAATTATTGCACCATTTTTGGGCATTCTTTTTTTCCTTTTTGGGTGCAAAATTGTAACTTTCGTTAGCTTAAGCAAATACTGCGTTATTATGGAGTCTTTGTTGATGCCTATAGCCTTACCAACCTGTGTGGCATAAAGCGTCCATTTCATGCGAAACGACCCTCCCCATAGGCTCTTGAAGAAAGGTGTAGATCGAGCGGGGACATGCACCCTGCCCCCCCCCCCCCCCTTCATAGGGATTTCATCACGAATTTTCAGACTCCTACTCACATAGTCATGACAGTTATGTGCATAGATGGGCATAGTTTTCAGAAAAATTGCTTTGTTTAACGCCATAATTTTGGCTCAGCTTGAATTTGTGAAAAGATTGGGAATGGCATTTTCCATAAAATTTTCCGTAAAACATGTCCAGATTGATGAATAGAGGCTGCTCATATAATAACATAACACAAAAAAAGCACTTATAACATGCCTCCAAATAAGAATTTACCCATTTTTGCTCAGTTTATATCCTAAAAAAGGGACTCATGTGACTTTCAAAATGTGCCTTTTTTATGTGTGTTCAATCACGCATACCATATTGGATCATGCCGATTTTTACACACAAGCTAGCCAGATAGTTGATAAACATTACCAGTAAATCTTGTTACAGACACTCCCCCGTTTAAACGTTATGCGTGTGGGTGTGTATGTGTGTGTTATATGTGATGTGTATGCATGTGCATGTATGTGAGTGTGTGCATGTGTGTGCATATGTATCTATGGAAGTATGTATGTGTGTAATATTAATTGAAAATGTTTTGTTCACATTCCGCATTATTATGATACATTGGAATGAATTTTTACATTTGCGGTTACATGTTCAGACATTAGTGGTTAAAATGAAAACTTTTACATTTGTGGTCGACATGTTATGACATTAGTGGTCATTTTTACATTTGTGGTTTGACGTGTTGTGACATTTGAGGCATTTTACATTTGTGGTTGACGTGTGTGACATTTGAGGGCATTTTTACATTCTGGTTGACGTTTGTGACATTTGAGGGCAATTGTTACATTTGTGGTTGACGTGTTGTGACATTTGAGGGATTTTACATTAGTGGGCGATTTTTACATTTGAGGGCTCAACAGGGGTAACCTCAATTGTTTGTATATCTAGTAAGCTTATAGCTTCATTTTCATCATAATAGCGTGTACAGGTCAATTTGTTGTAATGAAAGGGGTGCAATGTGGCATCAATGCTTGCCTGACATAAACAATTAGTGCATGTAATATGGGCAGTCCAAATTGACGGAAAAGATTCTGGTACTTGGTTTATTGAGATGAGGCATCAATCTCTTCGCTAAGATTTTTTTTTTTTAATTTGCAGTACATTATTGATATATTGATATATTATTTATTATCATTATTATTATTATTATATTATTAATTATTATTATTATTATATTATTAATTATATTATTATAACTCTATTATTATTATTATTATTAATTTATTTGTATAATGAAAATAATATTTAAATAATATTTACAAAAAAAATAATATACAAAATACAAAAAAGAATATCTAGTCAAAGTATTTACTGAAGGGTCTTATAAATTCAAATGATATATTAAAGTTAATGACTTTCAACATGTTAAAGCCAATACGAACTAGCAGCCTTGTATAGCTCCACCTCAAGTCCTCAACTGATCGATTACGCCCCGATTCCAACCCACCATGCAACATCCTTAGTATTTTAGTCTTATAATTCAGGCCGATTTTTAATAAAAACACATCTTTTCACTGCTCAATGAATTCACACCATGATAATTATGTTGCCAAGGATCAAAACACATACATTTCCCCTCAAAACATTTTAGTTTCCCAATACACATTAAATTGTAGGTTATTTTATACACCGCTTTGTTCTCAAAAGCTATACTTTAGGACTAGCTATTTATAACACACAGTCAATGAGAGTGTTGCTCGCTTCGCTCTCGCTTTAAGCAAATTCTAGACATAGTAGAGTCATTGTAGTTTTTAAAATACATTAAATATGGTAAGAGCGCCTTAGTCTGCGCAGTGCCTATGTCTGCGCACCCACATAATTTCGCGAATTTAGTGATCGAAGAAAACCCCCAACTAATATCAACCTTCAATCTTGACCTCAACATTCCATTTTGATACAAAAATCTGTGAAAATAATTGATTAACAATGGTTTTCAGCAAGTTTTATTTGGTACCCTGAAATTTTCAACCATTCTGAAAAAAGTGAACTTCAAAAACTTGCGTGCGCTTGATTTGCGTGCAAAATGAGTTAGTGCGCAAACATGGGCACTGTTCAATTTTGCTACACAAAATGACAAGCCCTTTTAAAAGTATTTCATGCAATAAAATACAAAGAAAGAGTTGTGACACTATCAGCTTGCTCAATGAATATGCATTAGACTAATATGACAAGAACTGTTTCATTAAAAAAAAATATCAGAACCTAAGAAATGCATAACTAGCCCCTTTAATCATTAGGGGCGGTAAAAAGTCGGACACACATTGTTTTGGAAAGGGGGTCAGAAAATCAACAAAATTTTACTGACTTTATCCTCCCGTTTTTATGAGGGGCGTCAAATATAAAGTTTCTTATGGTAAATTTTTATCCAACCCCCATCCTGGGTTACTTTCAAACGGCATACGCAATCTGAAGGGGATTGAGGAGGAGGGGGTGGGGGTCAGTGCCTCGGTTCTAGGTAGTCCATTGTGGCAATACTCCCATAAATATCCACAGCTGTAGTTCATTTAAAAAAAATACGATGTGTGCAAGTTAATAAACTCTTGTTGTTATCATACATTTTTTCCTACAGACTACCGCTTTTAATTGAAAACATAGGAAATCAATAACACGAACAAAAAAAACCCTCAAACTGGGCGTTAGGGACACTATACCACTCGGTGAATATCGCCAAACAGCTGAATCGGCCTTCATCAGCCCGAAATGGCGCATAGGCTCATTGGATTCAGAACAGAGTGATTTTGGCCCTTTCTGTAATTTCCTGGATTGTGGTTTACCTTGCAGGTATGGCAAACGTGGGCGGGAATCCTGTGGAGCATGCGAATACCCTTAAGGAAAAGCATAACATCAAGATCCACTGCATCGGAATCAGCAAGAAAACAGAAAAGACAGCACTGGCCCAGATCGCATCTGATCCTACAAGTGAACACGTCTTCTTTCTCGGTGACTATATAAAGCTGGATGAAGCTGTTGCCGCCATTACCAACGCAAACGTGACAAAGAAATGTAAGTAACCAACGTGTAGCAGCGAGGCGGGCACTTCCTTCCACTACAGTATACCTGTACTCTACTTTCCACAGCTTCACAGAACTCGCAGTTGTCCACATCAAATTCAGACACAACCAAATAACAAAAAGAAACAATAACAAAGAAAAAAAATGTTGAGCATAATCACAAAAGTCTATACTTTTTCTCAACCAAAGAATTATCATGGGTCCCAAAAAGGATGATCTAAACGCAACACAAATTGAGAGTTTCCCCTATTTCAAGTATCAATAATTTTTTAACCAGGCAGAGTTAAGAAAATCTAATTATATTTCCATGTAGGGAATTAATTTCGCTACCATGGGAGCTAATTTTAGGGAAAATTATCAAGTCATGCTTCAGTGAGCAATGGTTGAATGCAAAAATGTCATTTTTCGCAGTTCACAAGCCTAAAATCACAACTTTGATTTTACGATGTCGGACCAATTTTCAGATTTCAAACTTTCACGCATCATAATGTACGCAATTAATGTGCTTCCAAACACGCGGAAAGGAAATTTGCGTAAAAATCACGGTTGTGTGGAAATGGAGCAAAAATTGTCAAAACTGCAATGTAACTTCTTTGCCATGGTAAAATTGATCAAATATGATGGGATTCATGTCTACGAAGGGTGTTCTTAACTTTTGCAAACAATTCAAATCAATTTATGGTTGAATGAAAACCACAAAATACCATGTAAAAACACTACGTTTAGCCCTATTGAAATGCTAATTAGAATTGCGTGCGGCGTTGTTCACGGAACGGGTTCGGTAATTCTCGAATTAACATTTTCAACAAGGATTCCCCCACGGAGCGACAGGTACAAACATACGTGCACAATCATCATGTTCCTTTCTTTTGTTACACCTGTTACTCGGGGTCATCCCGATAGTCCGCGGGTGCGTTAGTCCGCGGGTCCGAAAGTGAGGGGGGGGGAGGTTGATGTTCGTTATTCCGAAAATAGAAAAAGTTTCGTTATTCCGAAAAATAGAATAAGGTTCGTTATTCCGAAGGTTCGTTATTCCGAAAATAGAAAAAGTTTCGTTATTCCGAAAATAGAAAAAGGTTTGTTATCCCGAAAATAGAATGAAGTTCGTTATTCCGAAAATGAAATAAAGTTCGTTATTCCGAAGGTCCGTTATTACGAAAATGAGATAAAGTTCGTTAGTCCGTAACTGAAATAATCTGTGGCGTCGCCGGGGAAATCGAAAGGGCAGGCATGGTGGAGGGCGAGGGTAGAATCACCATTGCTGTTCAATTGTTTTGACGGTGGTTAGGGCTGATCTATCGTTACCAGAATTCTTTCAAAGTTCATTTTCCTGCAATTAAGAATCGATATTATGTTTATCTCTCATTGCCAGACCTATCAATTTCGATGGGGGAGTATTGGTGACTTTAGAAATTGTTTTGTCCGAGTTAAAAAATTTTACTAAAAGGTCCATTCTTGAGCGACCGTCTCTCTGTCCCTATCCAACTCCCTATCCAACAATGTTTGCAATGGTATCATAGCCGATAGAGGGCACTAAATCTCATCGTACTGTAAACATTCGAATTTCACATAGGATTCGAGATGTGGGGGTAAATTTTTTAGAAGTGTCTCAAAACAGACCAATTCACATGAAGCTATACCCCGACTTTTCAAAATCTAATTGTTGTTTTTTCCATCACTTTTCTTGATTTAATAGCTTACGACAAATGCGGAATCGCTGGTAGCGCACCTAAGGTTACGAGTCGGATTGTGGGTGGTAATGCTGCCTCATCGGGCGAATGGCCATGGCAAGTAGCTCTTTACGATTCAAACAAAGCCGAGGTAGGTATAAATCTAGGAACAACTGTAACATTCAAAATCCAGTAAAATTGGTTTATGTCGGTTCAGATGGATTATATTGCACTGTATTATCGTCCATATACTCTCAACCACAATAAGTTTTGCAACGTATTCCAATGAAACATTAACAACAAAAATAATTTGTCATATCTATACAATGCATTATTTGATAAAATTATAAGACGAATGACATTAGTAGTATATAAAAGAAAGAAATACGAAGGAGCCTAAGTTAAAAGCTAAGCTTGTTACATAATTGGATCCTTTGTGTAAATGGTGTGTAAAAAAAATGAAATAAAACAAATACAAATATTAAATAAAAAGAACATGTAGCTAATAAACGTGCATTTTCTATTTAGAATCTTTCATATGTTTTTTATATTTCATTAATAACCAATGTGTTGACGACTATTTTAGTATTTTATAAAAATGTAGACTTGCCCTTTTTAGTTCCTGAGAGTAGTAGATGACCAGACCTGGTCCATTTCTGAGACAAAAGAGGGGCAAAAGAACAAACGCAAACAAAGGAGATGGGGATTATCTGTGATTAATCATGAACCATGTTTCAAATATCTCCGAAAAAATGTTTTCAGTTCCTTTATGAATTATCGCTAAAATATACTGGTAAATCGGCGGTCACAACTCGTCGTAGGCTACGGGGCACGTGCCATCAACGTAGCCTGCGTTGTTTGTACAATGCATGCACAGGTCGTTGGACAATTTCTGCGATTCCTGCGTTTCTGTAGTAAGGGTACTGGAAAAACTTCCTGCACGTCGAACATGCAAAGTGCCTCAGAGGTACCTGCGCTGCACGATTTTTCTACGAAATCCATCGTAAGGAGTTGCACGTCCGTCTCTCTGTCCCTATCCAACTCCCTATCCAACAATGTTGCAATGGTATCATAGCCGATAGAGGCACTAAATCTCATCGTACTGTAAACATTCGAATTTCACATAGGATTCGAGATGTGGGGTAAATTTTTTAGAAGTGTCTCAAAACAGCCAATTCACCTGAAGCTATACCCCGACTTTCAAAATCTAATTGTTGTTTTCCATCACTTTTCTTGATTTAATAGCTTACGACAAATGCGGAATCGCTGTAGCGCACCTAAGGTTACGAGTCGGATTGTGGGTGGTAATGCTGCCTCATCGGGCGAATGGCCATGGCAAGTAGCTCTTTACGATTCAAACAAAGCCGAGTAGGTATAAATCTAGGAACAACTGTAACATTCAAATCCAGTAAAATTGGTTTATGTCGGTTCAGATGGATTATATTGCACTGTATTATCGTCCATATACTCTCAACACACAGTTTTGCAACGTATTCCATGAAACATTAACACAAAAATAATTTGTCATATCTATACAATGCATTATTTGATAAAATTATAAGACGAATGACATTAGTAGTATATAAAAGAAAGAAATACGAGGAGCCTAAGTTAAAAGCTAAGCTTGTTACATAATTGGATCCTTGTGTAAATGGTGTGTAAAAAAAATGAAATAAAACAAATACAATATTAAATAAAAAGAACATGTAGCTAATAAACGTGCATTTTCTATTTAGAATCTTTCATATGTTTTTATATTTCATTAATAACCAATGTGTTGACGACTATTTAGTATTTTATAAAAATGTAGACTTGCCCTTTTTAGTTCCTGAGAGTAGTAGATGACCAGACCTGGTCCATCTGAGACAAAAGAGGGGCAAAAGAACAAACGCAAACAAAGGAGATGGGGATTATCTGTGATTAATCATGAACCATGTTTCAAATATCTCCGAAAAAATGTTTCAGTTCCTTTATGAATTATCGCTAAAATATACTGGTAAATCGGCGGTCACAACTCGTCGTAGGCTACGGGCACGTGCCATCAACGTAGCCTGCGTTGTTTGTACAATGCATGCACAGGTCGTTGGACAATTTCTGCGATTCCGTGCTTCTGTAGTAAGGGTACTGAAAAACTTCCTGCACGTCGAACATGCAAAGTGCCTCAGAGGTACCTGCGCTGCACGATTTTCTACGAAATCCATCGTAAGGAGTTGCACGTCGAAGGTACGGCGAGTTGTGACCGCCGCATAATGCGGCGGTCACAACTCGCCGTACCATCGACGTGCAATCCTTACGATGGATTCGTGCAGCGGAGGTACCTCGCAGGTACAATGCATGTACGACGTTCAGGAAGTTTTTACAATACCCTTACTACAGAAACGGAGGAATCGCAGAAGTTAACCAGGACGTGCGTGTTGTTGTTTTTTTTTCTTTGGCCGTACTTTTTTTTTTTTTTTTTTTTTTTTTTTTTAGGCCACGGTCGCTACGTTTTTTTTTTTTCTTCTGAAAACGTAGGGAGAGGTGGCGAACGCGTGCAGCTCTAAATCAGAGAGAATAACGGAGAGGTGCGAGTTCGCCTGTATAGTCCAGCAGCAGATTGCAATTTTGGGCCTAACCTTGTTTTGGGTCTATAGTTTTTTTTCAACGGATTATGATTGCCTAAACATTCTATTTCAAGAATCCGATTGCTGACACTTTGTCAGCATTGAGCATTTTGAGATAGTGACGTCATACAAAATGGCCGCCAAAATACCCAATTTCCCTCTAAAATTGAGAAAAATAGACGTTTAATATGGACATTTCAACAACATTAGGGAGCTAAATGTCTGCATATCTCTTAGACCATTCTAAATATTGTTTTGTTAGGTCACATGGCCATACATTACATGCTAATTTGCATATTGTCCATAGCGCCCTCAATTTTGAAGTATTAGTTTTCATGAAATATATGTGCTCCCGAATGATAGGTTTCAACCCCCCCCCCCCACCTCCATTTTTTTTCTCTGAAAAAATAAATACCTGTCAAGAAGGGATAAGCCTACATGAAATACTTTTCATTATAGCAGCGAGATTGGTTTAAAGGCTCAAATATTATTCACATAATAGGTTTTATTAGATGGTGTTATGAATGAGTATTCTAAAACAAATTCAACATTAATCATGTTAATTGTTCTTTCGACCTCTAATGAGGGATATAATTCTGGAGAATTGATACACTATCCTGACAATGAAATAGAGACAAGCCTCTAAATGTATTATTATAATAATAATAAGAAGAATAATAACAATTCTATATAGCGCTCCAATAAATTTGCTCTACGCTCAATAAAAACCGAGCCAAAACACAACAGTAAGAAAAGTGACTGCTCCTCAATGAAAACAGATTAGAAGGAGAACAAATATGTCTTCAATTTGTTCTTAAATGTTGAAACTGTTGTACAAGAACGAATTTCAAGAGGAAGACCATTCCAAATTTGGGACTGCAAAACAATAGTTTGTTCACATTTTTTGGATTGATCTTTGAATTTTCAAAAGAGGTGGTCTGTTCGAGATCGTATTGAGGAGACAATTATGAATATCTTAAATATATATCAATGCTACTTTATAACAAATTCTTCTTCGAGACAGGTAACCAGTGCAAATCTCTTAGTAGAGGTGTGGCATGATCAAATTTCCGTTGTAATATATGCGGACGCCACGTTTTGGATGAGCAGCCTTTCAATTCAGAAACATTGATATTACAACAAAGAATTTGCATATCTAATTGGCTAAACACAAAGATTGAATATATCTATTTTAATGACTTTCAGATGATATTTTGGGTTACGTTTCAGGGAAGAGCTCAGTTGGAACATTATTCTGGTTTGATCAACATATGGTAATTTTACATTTGCTTATTATAAATGACTTTTCTATTTAGAAACTTTTCTTTTGATAATGCACTCCATGCCTCTGGATTCTGGGGTCACTAAATTATATACACTATAATTACACCAGATCAGTGTTGGACATATAGACTTTGCTTTGGGGTTAAATCCTACCAGTCTTCAAGGGTCTTGGTAAAATAGGGCATAACAGCAGGTGTTCATGTCTGCTCTCCCACACTCACAGTATGTCCGTTCTCGTTGTATACCCACTTTTCCAAAAGACTTACAGCGTCCTGTGCCTGTGCCGAGATGGTTCAGGCATGATCACGTTGGCCATTATGACCTGGCGAAGG
The DNA here is from genome assembly GCA_940671915.1 of Paracentrotus lividus. NCBI lineage: Eukaryota > Metazoa > Echinodermata > Echinoidea > Camarodonta > Echinidae > Paracentrotus > Paracentrotus lividus. Next base: position 15,830 of record CALNVZ010000200.1, on the reverse strand, counting down.
GATTCCTTTGCACTTATGAATAGCTTGTGTGGCATTTCCTAGCGATAGTTGGTCCACAGGTCAGCCTAAGTTTGTGGACAGAGCTATCAAGGGATACTGTAGAATGGAGGAAACTATGTCTGACTTCAGTTTTTTGTTGGTAGGATTGTGATTGTAGATGGGATGAGACTCCCTTCTGTTTTGTCTTTCAAGAGTGTTCCTGTGAGGCAATGCAGAGATCGTCAACATACAAGAAACTGTATTGGGAAGTCTTGGTTAGTCATTGGTATACACATGAAGAGCAGAGAGGCAATGACACTCCCTTCTGGGAGACCATTTTCATCTTGCGCCATCTGCT
>CALNVZ010000200.1:0-15468 GCA_940671915.1 Paracentrotus lividus | reverse complement strand
CGAAGGTACTGCGATTGTGACCGCCGCATAATGCGGCGTCACAACTCGCCGTACCATCGACGTGCAACTCCTTACGATGGATTCGTGCAGCGAGGTACCTCGCAGGTACAAAGCATGTACGACGTGCAGGAAGTTTTTACAATACCCTTACTACAGAAACGGAGGAATCGCAAAGATACCCAGGACTGTGCTGTTGTTGTTTTTTTTTCTTTGGCGCGTACTTTTTTTTTTTTTTTTTTTTTTTTTTTTTAGGCCACGGTCGCTACGTTTTTTTTTTTTCTTCTGAAAACGTAGGAGAGGTGGCGACGCGTGCAGCTCTAAATCAGAGAGATAACGGAGAGGTGCGAGTTCGCCTGTATAGTCCAGCAGCAGATTGCAATTTTGGGCCTAACCTTGTTTTGGCGTCTATAGTTTTTTTTTCAACGGATTATGATTGCCTAAACATTCTATTTCAAGAATCCGATTGCTGACACTTTGTCAGCATTGAGCATTTTGAGATATGTGACGTCATACAAGGATGCGCCAAATTACCAATTTCCCTCTAAAATTGAGAAAAATAGACGTTTAATATGGACATTTCAACAACATTAGGGAGCTAAATGTCTGCATATCTCTTAGACCATTTCTAAATATTGTTTGTTAGTCACATGGCCATACATTACATGCTAATTTGCATATTGTCCATTGCCCCAATTTTGAAGTTATAGTTTTCATGAAATATATGTGCTCCCGAAATGATAGGTTTCAACCCCCCCCCCCCCCACCTCCATTTTTTTTCTCGAAAATATAAATACCTGTCAAGAAGGGATAAGCCTACATGAAATACTTTTCATTATAGCAGCGAGATTGGTTTAAAGGCTCAAATTATATTCCAATAATAGGTTTATTTTAGATGGTGTTATATGAATGATATTCAATGTAAAACAAATTCAACATTAATCATGTTAATTGTCTTTCGACCTCTAAAATGAGGGATGATAATTCTGGAGAATTGATACACTATCCTGACAATGAAATAGAGACAAGCCTCTAAATGTAATTATTATTAATAAAATAAGAAGAATAATAAAATTCTATATAGCGCCCTTCCAAATAAATTTGCTCTAGGCGCTCACATAAAAACCGAGCCAAAACACAACAGTAAGAAAGGTGACTTGCTCTCCAATTAGTAAAACAGATTAGAAGGAGAACAAATATGTCTTCAATTTGTTCTTAAATGTTGAAACTGTTGTACAAGAACGAATTTCAAGAGGAAGACCATTCCAAATTTGGGACCTGCAAAACAATAGTTTGTTCACATTTTTGGAATTGATTTCGAATTTTCAAAAGAAGGTGGTCTGTCGAGATCGTATTGAGAGACAAATTATGAATATACTTAAATATAATCAATGCTACTTTATAACAAAATTCTCTTCGAGACAGGTAACCAGTGCAAATCTCTTAGTAGAGGTGTGCATGATCAAATTTCCTGGTTTAAATATAATGCGGACGCCACGATTTGGATGACTGAAGCCTTTCAATATCAGAAACATTGATATTAACCAACAAAGAATTTGCATAATCTATTGGCTAAACACCAAAGATTGAATATATCTATTTTAATGACTTTCAGATGATATTTTGGGTTACGTTTCGGGGAAGAGCTCAGTTGGAACATTATTTCTGGTTTGATCAACATATGGCTAATTTTAACTTTGCTTATTATAAATGACTTTTCTATTTAGAAAACTTTTCTTTTGATAATGCACTCCATGCCTCTGGATTCTGGGGTCACTAAATTATATACACTATAAATACACCAGATCAGTGTTGGACATATAGACTTTGCTTTGGGTTAATCCTACCAGGTCTTCAAGGGTACTTGGTAAAATTAGGATGGGGCATAACAGCAGGTGTTCCATGTCTGCTCTCCCCCACACTCACAGTATGTCCGTCTCGTTGTATACCCACTTTTTCCAAAAAGACCTTACAGCGTCCTGTGCCTGTGCCGAGATGGTTCAGGCATGATCACGTTGGCCATTATGACCTGGCGAAGGATTCCTTTGCACTTATGAATAGCTTGTGTGGCATTTCCTAGCGATAGTTGGTCCACAGGGTCAGCCTAAGTTTGTGGACAGAGCTATCAAGGGATACTGTAGAATGGAGGAAACTATGTCTGACTTCATTTTTGTTGGTAGGATTGTGATTGTAGATGGGATGGAGACTCCCTTCTGTTTTGTCTTTCAAGGAGTGTTCCTGTGAGGCAATGCAGAGATCGTCAACATACAGAAAACTGTATTGGGAAGTCTTGGTTAGTCATTGGTATACACATGAAGAGCAGAGAGGCAATGACACCTTCCTTTGGGAGACCATTTTCATCTTGCGCCATCTGCTGCGCTGGCCATTAAGGCGTGTTTTTCACCATTTCGTTGGTAAGTTACAAACAACTTTATAAACGACTGTGATCAGTTCTTGTGCTAAATAGTTTAGCAGGTGAATAGTACAGCACCAAAGAACATTATCCCGTCGCTCGAAAGACGCTCTAACTTAAGGACGACATGGTGAAACCAGGTAGAACCGTATGTCTGATAGCAGGTTCTGGAGTAGCTTGGTCAGCTTCACATCGTTTGTCATCTCAAAGAATTTAAGGGTGAGAATCCTATGGTTATAGTGCCATAGGCTGCTGGATGGTCCACTAAAGTTATTCCGGTAATAAGCTCTTCCTCAAACCATCCTCGATGTGCTGTGTGAGGTTCAGGAGTTGGCTAGTACAGTCTGGATTTTCCTGGCCGGAAACCTGTCTTTTAGTGTTCAGGAATGAGGAGGTCATCATCATGGGGACAATCGATTATAGTAAGTGAGTCTTTCAAAGAGTTGCATGTACATGTATGACATAGTAGAGAGATGGGCATATAGCTCTTAGGTATGGCTGGATCTTTGCCCGGTTTAAGCGGACAAAACTCTTGATTTCCTCCATAGCTTCGGGAATGTATTGGTACTCATGCAATTCAGACTGTCAAGCAGCGACTGTAGCGCAACAGTCCAGGTGATTGATCTGTTCGCAGAGGATGTCATCAAGGCCTGCAGCATTTTTGTTTTCATGGTCTTGATACCATCACACAGGTTTTTCATACTGAAAGGTCTTGTCAGGTCTGAGGGCTCTTAGAAGCATTCTTCAGCATCTTGGGGAAGCTTCCCTCTCCTGGAACAGTGATCAGGGTTTCCCTGATTGGTCACAAGGAGCTGGTGGGCAACTTGGTCAGCAGTGACTTGTGGTCTTGGTTGGGTTTTTGTCAGTGTAGTCATTTCCCAGAATTTGTTTCCAGGCTTTCCTACTGCTGTGGGTCATATCCGTTGACTAGATCAATTCTTGCCATTTCTCTGTCGACTTTCCATAATGACTGTGGTAAGGTTCTCACCGCATTCCATTGCGTCAACACTAAAAGGGTCACTCTGCGAGCGTTTCATAGTAAAGCACCTTGAGTCATCAGACAAGCCTGGTGTATAGCTTGTGCTGTAGCTTCGTGGGATGCTTTGTCTTGAGGACTTCTTGATCATCTCTACAAGGGTGTCATAGTTACATAGAATGGACGGAAGGTCTTGAATGTCATCATCCAGATCTAAAGCAAACATATTCCCACGTTGCCTTCTTTAAGTGGAAAAGGCAGCGGAAGAGAACTGTGTGAGGTGTGATAGCAGCGTTCACTCTGATATAAGCCAAATGGTTGATGCGGGTGTGCGGAATTGGTTTCTCACATTGTTGGCAATGTTTACATCCGGTCAGGGTTGTATCCTCGTCTCCATCGTTCGCTAAGGAAGGAAGAGGGAGCTTTGCATCATGAATGAGTACCACGTGACTTGCATCTGCCCAGTTTTCGACGAGTTCGCCGTCTCCATATGGTTTCTCGATTTCCCATGTAACATGATGGCTGTTGAAGTCTTCAATAGCCACATTGATGTGGTCTCCAATACTTCATGGGAAGGTTGAAAGTCTGAGTTGGAGGTTTATAGGCAGAGCTTACAGAGAGATTGAATTTGGCTGGTTTACGCAACACAATCTGCCCTAAATGAAAGAAATGAGACCTATCATTTAAGTAGCATACATTTTTTTAAATTTAAAATAGAGGGCGCTATAAACAAATATACAAATTATCTGACATTTATGTCATGCGATATAATAAACAATATTTAGTTAAGTTCCCAGAGACATTCAGACATAATTAGCTGACAAAAATGTAGTTTTACACATTTTTAGAGGAAATTCTGTATTTTGCGGCCATTTTGTATGACGTCACATATCTCAAAATGCTCAATGCTGACAGAGTGTCAACAATCGGTTTCTTCATATTGAAGGTTTAGGCAATCATAAATCCGTTGAAAAAAAAACTAAACGCCAAAACAAGGTACATCGAGTTCGCGGCCGGACTAGTATGCACGTAAAATGTTCTGGTACATTGGAAATACACGTGTTATTCGATCAGTCTAGCGCATGCGCTGATGAATTGGACGTGTTGATACGCAGATGACGATAATTTCTATGTGAAAACCTAAAAAGTAATGCATAGTCACTGACTTTTTTGTGAGGTCGTTAAGAGTTTAGAATGCTTGATTATATAAAAATCTACATTTCCAATTGTTGCAATGAAAGAAAAAGGGAATATTATCCAGTTCAAAAACATGTGTTTTACGTGTTAAATATAGGCATTTTCATGCCCAAAAGGAGGCATAGTCACTGACTTTTTAAGGAGGTCTTCAAGAGTTTAAAATGCTGGCTTATGTAGACAATTTATTCAAATTTGATAACATCTACATTTCCAATGACTAAAACGAAATATAATGGGAATCGCGAATCACTTTAAAATATTCTGTACTACGTGTAAACCCATTGGAAAGCAATTTTCATGCCCATAAGGAGGCATAGTCACTGACTTTTTAGGGGTTGTTAAGAGTTTAAAATGCATGATAATAATAGAGAAAAAAAATCAATTTGATAAAATCTACATTTCCAATCTTTAAGAAAATAAAAGGGGGAAATTATTCGTTTTAAAAACTGTTGTTTTACGTTCAAATCATATTGCGGCACCAATGCTCAAAGGAGCATAGTACTGACATTTTTGGCAGGTTTTCTTGGAAATAAAAGTTGTTAGTATGCATCTCGAACTTCTCAACCTTGCTCCCATCCACAAATCAAGAATTAAAAAGATGCAATACGCGTGTAGACCGTAAAAAATTCGAGCCGCTCAATCGCTCGATGTACTACACCGAGTGGTCGAAGCGAAATTTCTTCCCACTATATATTCTTTTTCTAAACGCTGCACTAATGGCTCAGTCACACAGAACTAACGTTGAGGTAAGCTGGGAATCACCTTGCTGAGTTGCATTGGTAAACTTTTTCCATCGATATACATGTAAATGAAAAAATAAATGGCTTTCCCATTGATAATAAGCTTGTTCATGAAGAACAAGCTGGTTCAGAGAGAATTTCTATTTGGCACGTACGTTCGTTAGATCATGGACGTATCACTTTTATATGTCCATGATTAGATACACAACCACTAGTCACTACGAAGGCGCGACATTTTGATAGATATAATAGGCATAGCTGCAAGAGGCCGCTTCTTCTTCTCCTTCTTATGTTGATAGTATGGCAAGCAGTCGGATACGACTATTTCTGCCATGCTTTCCTTTTTCTTTTCTTTTTTTTTTTTATTTATTCTTTATTATCTTTCTTTCGTTTTTTTCCTTTGGTTCTCTTCTTATTTGTACCTTTTCTTCTTCGTTTTTTTCTCTCCCTCTCTCAGCCTTCATTTTTAAAGAGAGCGATTGCTCTCCCTCTCCTTAAAGACCGTTGACGAGATAAATACAACCTACATCGATTGAAAGCTAAGCAGGCGTATAAACATAATACCCCAAAATAAATTAAATTTCATAACAGTATCATAAAAAGATGATCGAACCTCAACCAGGCCATCCCTCCCAAGTACTCGTAAAAGTACCCTATTATATAATGCGGCTGATGACGTCAAGAAGTTTAAGGAATGCTACTGCCAGCATGATTGGGTTTCGCCTTTAGAAAACACGTTTGTATTGCTATGTCAGAACATTAGAATTCTAGCACACATGGGTCTATTGTTCTGACATAGCATAGAAACGTGTTTCTAAAGCCGAAACCCTATCATGGCTGCAGCAGCATTCCCTTAAACTTCTTTGACGTCATCAGCCGCATTATGTAATAGGGGTACTTTTACGAGTACTTGGGAGGACGGCCTGGTTGAGGTTCGATCACCTTTTTAATGAATACTTTCTAAATGGAAGATAAAAATGCTTAAATTGGGAATTGTTGTATTAGGAAGAAATATTAGCTTTCGTTTTATATGTAATTTTGGTTTTCATTTCTCGGTCCGTCTGGGACTTTAAGCTCTCCTAAACATTCTTAGGATAGCAATAGTTAGCTCTCCTTAAAGGAGGAGTCCGGGCTGAAATCAAAAAGTTTTTTTTAAAGTAAAGTAAATTTAACAAACACAACACAGAAAATTTCATCAAAATCGGATGAAAAACAACAAAGTTATGAATTTTTTAGGTATTGAATTTTTTTCGTAGAACAGTTCTTGCATTGCCTCATGTCTCATTTGAATATTTGAATATTCAAATGAGCAAAATGGATGATGTCACAGTCCCCCTACTTCTGTGTATTTATTATATGAACCTATTTTTCTCATTTTTCATATACTGCGTATACAGACAATCTATCCCTCATAATAAAATAGGTAAAGCACATAGTGACCTTGGACATTCCACAAGGATTAATCCCTGTTTTTATGTCCTTGGGCAGAAAATCTGATAATTGGTATTTCATACAATAAAATACAAAGAAAGAAGGGGGACTGAACATCATCAGTTTGCCAATTTGAAGATGGCAGAAACTGTTCCTAAAAAAATTCCAAACCTAAGAAAATTCATAACTTTACTATTTCGATCCGATTTTGATGAAATTTTCAGTGTTGTGCTTTTTAGATTTCCTTATTTTTCTAATAATGCAAAAAATCCAGCCGGAGGAGTCCTTTAAATTGCAAATTCTATCAGTTACCCTATGGAGTAACTCTTCTCGCAACTCTCCTCAAGCCTTTCAGAAGAAAATTTATAGCTCTCCTGCAATTTCAAAAATAAAGCCTGCTCTCTTTTTGTTTATTTTCTCACTTTGTTCTTCTCAAGGCTAAGATAATTTTCAAAATGTCAGTAAATTTTCTAATGAGATTTTAAGTGTTCTACTTACGCATTTGGTCGTGTTTCCCCCTAAATCTTCAATCTAAATTGACAATTGAGGTAATCAGGCTCCAAAGCACTTACAGACTGATTTGCTGATAGACGCAATGAGGCAAGGTTACTGTTATAATCTGTCCTTCATAAAGGTGGAATATTTTTTACCTCTCTAGCAACATGATTTTGCTCCGGCTTAATTTCTTGAATATGTTTGTCTCTGCTTCATTTTCGGAACCCTGGCTATATCTTGAACATTCTCCATTCCTTCATGGGATTTTTTTTTCAAAAAAAGTTTTTTTCAAACCCTATGATGCCCATTTTTGTCAATTTTTCTCATTTTGGGGTTCCTTTTTATTTACCGCGGCGATCAAGCACCCTCAGTCCTACCCCAGGAAACGCGTCTGAGGTGTATTGTTATATTGTTCTTTTAAGTTAAATATAGATTCATGGGGACAACCTTAGGTCTCTTGTCTTGGAGAGGGGTTGAAGGAAAAAGTGTGATTGGTGAAAATTCGGAATATTTTATTCCATCTTTTATGCTGAAAACAAAACAAATTAAAAAAAAAAAACCCTTTAACCCTTAATTGTTATCATTTTCCACTATTTTTTTTTAGGCCTGATGACAAGGTTGAAATTATATCATATTTAATATTTTATTTTGATTTATGCTTGGCTGAGATTTTAAATACAATTTTGGGAAATTTTTGTAAAAATAATAAAATCATGCTGAACCCCAATCAAAATTAATTTTGACCCCTCCCCTGCACAAAAGAGTCGAGCCTGTAACCATAAAAATAGATTATAACACACAACAACTCTACACCTCAGACGTGTTTCCTTGGGGTAGGACTGAGGGCCTTGGCGGGTCGCGTAAACAAAAAGGGGCCCCCAAAATTTTTTAAAAATGACAAAATTACCATCTTGGGGGTGACAATTCTTGAAGAAAAATCCCCGGGAAGGGTTTAGGTAACGTCCAAAATATAGGTAGGAGCCCTGAAAGTGAAAGCGGTGACAAATACATCCGGAAATTAAAGCCGGAGCAACATAATGTCGCTGGAGCCAAAAAAAAATTCCACCTTTATGACGAACAGTGTACTAACTTAACCCAATTTGTCTTCTTCACCGTTTCTATGTGTCTTTCTTTATCTTGTATCTTGTTTAATAGTGATAGGGAGACTGGGTAATTATGGCCCCCTTTCACATTTCCTATAACTACGCGCTGGCCATTAAGGCTGGTTTTTCACCATTTCGTTGGTAAGTTACAAACAACTTTATAAACGACTTGTGATCAGTTCTTGTGCTAAATAGTTTAGCAGGTGAATAGTACAGCACCAAAGAACATTATCCCGTCGCTCGTAAAGACGCTCTTAACTTTAAGGACGACATGGTGAAACCAGGTAGAACCGTATGTCTGATAGCAGGTTCTGGAGTAGCTTGGTCAGCTTCACATCGTTTGTCATCTCAAAGAATTTAAGGGTGAGAATCCTATGGTTTATAGTGCCATAGGCTGCTGGATGGTCCACTAAAGTTATTCCGGTAATAAGCTCTTCCTCAAACCCATCCTCGATGTGCTGTGTGAGGTTCAGGAGTTGGCTAGTACAGTCTGGATTTTCCTGGCCGGAAACCTGTCTTTTAGTGTTCAGGAATGAGGAGGTCATCATCAATGGGGACAATACGATTATAGTAAGTGAGTCTTTCAAAGAGTTGCATGTACATGTATGACATAGTAGAGAGATGGGCATATAGCTCTTAGGTATGGCTGGATCTTTGCCCGGTTTAAGCAGGACAACAACTCTTGATTTCCTCCATAGCTTCGGGAATGTATTGGTACTCATGCAATTCAGACTGTCAAGCAGCGACTGTAGCGCAACAGGTCCAAGGTGATTGATCTGTTCGCAGAGGATGTCATCAAGGCCTGCAGCATTTTTGTTTTTCATGGTCTTGATACCATCACACAGGTTTTTCATACTGAAAGGTCTTGTCAGGTCTGAGGGCTCTTAGAAGCATTCTTCAGCATCTTGGGGAAGCTTCCCTCTCCTGGAACAGTGATCAGGGTTTCCCTGATTGGTCACAAGGAGCTGGTGGGCAACTTGGTCAGCAGTGACTTGTGGTCTTGGTTGGGTTTTTGTCAGTGTAGTCATTTCCCAGAATTTGTTTTCCAGGCTTTCCTACTGCTGTGGGTCATATCCGTTGACTAGATCAATTCTTGCCATTTTCTCTGTCGACTTTCCATAATGACTGTGGTAAGGTTCTCACCGCATTCCATTGCGTCAACACTAAAAGGGTCACTCTGCGAGCGTTTCATAGTAAAGCACCTTGGAGTCATCAGACAAGCCTGGTGTATAGCTTGTGCTGTAGCTTCGTGGGATGCTTTGTCTTGAGGACTTCTTGATCATCTCTACAAGGGTGTCATAGTTACATAGAATGGACGGAAGGTCTTGAATGTCATCATCCAGATCTAAAGCAAACATATTCCCACGTTGCCTTCTTTAAGTGGAAAAGGCAGCGGAAGAGAACTGTGTGAGGTGTGATAGCAGCGTTCACTCTGATATAAGCCAAATTGGTTGATGCTGGGTGTGCGGAATTGGTTTCTCACATTGGTTGGCAATGTTGACATCCGGTCAGGGTTGTATCCTCGTCTCCATCGTTCGCTTAAGGAAGGAAGAGGGAGCTTTGCATCATGAATGAGTACCACGTGACTTGCATCTGCCAGTTTTCGACGAGTTCGCCGTCTCCATATGGTTTCTCGATATTCCCATGTAACATGATGGCTGTTGAAGTCTTCAATAGCCACATTGATGTGGTCTCCAATACTTCATGGGAAGGTTGAAAGTCTGAGTTGGAGGTTTATAGGCAGAGCTTACAGAGAGATTGAATTTGGCTGGTTTACGCAACACAATCTGCCCTAAACTGAAAGAAATGAGACCTATCATTTAAGTAGCATACATTTTTTTAAATTTAAAATAGAGGGCGCTATAAACAAATATACAAATTATCTGACATTTATGTCATGCGATATAATAAACAATATTTAGTTAAGTTCCCAGAGACATTCAGACATTAATTAGCTGACAAAAATGTAGTTTTACACATTTTTAGAGGAAAATTCTGTATTTTGCGGCCATTTTGTATGACGTCACATATCTCAAATGCTCAATGCTGACAGAGTGTCAACAATCGGTTTCTTCATATTGAAGGTTTAGGCAATCATAATCCGTTGAAAAAAAAACTATAACGCCAAAACAAGGTACATCGAGTTCGCGGCCGGACTAGTATGCACGTAAAATGTTCTGGTACATTGGAAATACACGTGTTATTCGATCAGTCTAGCGCATGCGCTGATGAATTGGACGTGTTGATACTGCAGATGACGATAATTTCTATGTGAAAACCTAAAAAGTAATGCATAGTCACTGACTTTTTTGTGAGGTCGTTAAGAGTTTAGAATGCTTGATTATATAAAAATCTACATTTCCAATTGTTGCAATGAAAGAAAAGGGGAATATTATCCAGTTCAAAAACATGTGTTTTACGTGTTAAATATAGGCATTTTCATGCCCAAAAGGAGGCATAGTCACTGACTTTTTAAGGAGGTCTTCAAGAGTTTAAAATGCTGGCTTATGTTAGACAATTTATTCAAATTTGATAACATCTACATTTCCAATGACTAAAACGAAATATAATGGGAATCGGAATCACTTTAAAATATTCTGTACTACGTGTTAAACCCATTGGAAAGCAATTTTTCATGCCCATAAGGAGGCATAGTCACTGACTTTTTAGGGGGTTGTTAAGAGTTTAAAATGCATGATAATAATAGAGAAAAAAAATCAATTTGATAAAATCTACATTTCCAATCTTTTAAAGAAAATAAAAGGGGGAAATTATTCGTTTTAAAAACTGTTGTTTTACGTTCAAATCATATTGCGGCCACAATGCTCAAAAGGAGGCATAGTTACTGACATTTTTGGCAGGTTTTCTTGGAAATAAAAGTTGTTAGTATGCATCTCGAACTTCTCAACCTTGCTCCCATCCACAAATCAAGAATTAAAAAGATGCAATACGCGTGTAGACCGTAAAAAAATTCGAGCCGCTCAATCGCTCGATGTACTACACCGAGTGGTCGAAGCGAAATTTCTTCCCACTATATATTCTTTGTCTAAACGCTGCACTAATGGCTCAGTCACACAGAACTAACGTTGAGGTAAGCTGGGGAATCACCTTGCTGAGTTGCATTGGTAAACTTTTTCCATCGATAATACATGTAAATGAAAAAATAAATGGCTTTCCCATTGATAATAAGCTTGTTCATGAAGAACAAGCTGGTTTCAGAGAGAATTTCTATTTGGCACGTACGTTCGTTAGATCATGGACGTATCACTTTTATATGTCCATGATTAGATACACAACCACTAGTCACTACGAAGGCGCGGACATTTTGATAGATATAATAGGCATAGCTGCAAGAGGCCGCTTCTTCTTCTCCTTCTTATGTTGATAGTATGGCAAGCAGTCGGATACGACTATTTCTGCCATGGCTTTCCTTTTTCTTTTTCTTTTTTTTTTTTTTATTTATTCTTTTATTATCTTTCTTTTCGTTTTTTTTTCCTTTGGTTTCTCTTCTTATTTGTACCTTTTCTTTTCTTCGTTTTTTTTCTCTCCCTCTCTCAGGCCTTCATTTTTAAAGAGAGCGATTGCTCTCCCTCTCCTTAAAGACCGTTGACGGAGTAAATACAACCTTACATCGATTGAAAGCTAAGCAGGCGTATAACATAAATACCCCCAAAATAAATTAAATTTTCATAACAGTATTCATAAAAAGATGATCGAACCTCAACCAGGCCATCCCTCCCAAGTACTCGTAAAAGTACCCCTATTATATAATGCGGCTGATGACGTCAAAGAAGTTTAAGGGAATGCTACTGCCAGGCATGATTGGGTTTCGCCTTTAGAAAACACGTTTGTATTGCTATGTCAGAACATTAGAATTCTAGCACACATGGGGTCTATTGTTCTGACATAGCAATAGAAACGTGTTTTCTAAAGCCGAAACCCTATCATGCCTGGCAGCAGCATTCCCTTAAACTTCTTTGACGTCATCAGCCGCATTATGTAATAGGGGTACTTTTACGAGTACTTGGGAGGGACGGCCTGGTTGAGGTTCGATCACCTTTTTAATGAATACTTTCTAAATGGAAGATAAAAATGCTTAAATTGGGAATTGTTGTATTAGGAAGAAATATTAGCTTTCGTTTTATATGTAATTTTGGTTTTCATTTCTCGGTCCGGTCTGGGACTTTAAGCTCTCCTAAACAATTCTTAGGATAGCAATAGTTAGCTCTCCTTAAAGGAGGAGTCCGGGCTGAAATCAAAAAGTTTTGTAAAGTAAAGTAAAATTTAACAAACACAACACAGAAAATTTCATCAAAATCCAGGATGAAAACAAACAAAGTTAATGAAATTTTTTTAGGTATGAATTTTTTTCGTAGAACAGTTCTTGGCATTGCCTCATTGTCTCATTTGAATATTTGAATATTCAAATGAGCAAAATGATGATGTCAAGTCCCCCCTTACTCTTGTGTTATTTATATATGAAATCTATTTTCTCATTTTCCGTTTCACGACAATCATCCCCCATAATGAAATAGGTAAAAGCACTAGTGACCTTGGACATTCCACAAGGATTAATCCTGTTTTTATGTCCTTGGGGCAGAAAACTTGATAATTGGTAATTTCATACAATAAAATACAAAGAAAGAAGGGGGACTGAGACATCATCAGTTTGCTAATTGAAGATGGCAAAACTGTTTCCTAAAAAAATTCCAAACTAAGAAAATTCATAACTTTAACTATTTCTGATCGATTTGATGAAATTTCAGTGTTGTGCTTTTTAGATTTCCTTTATTTTTCTAATAATGCAAAAATCCAGCCCGGAGGAGTCCTTTAAATTGCAAAATTCTATACATTACCCTATGGAGTAACTCTTCTCACAACTTCCTCAAGCTTTCAGAAGAAAATTTATAGCTCTCCTGCAATTTTCAAAATAAAGCCCTGCTCTCTTTTTTGTTTATTTTCTCACTTTGTCTTTCTCCAAGGCTAAGATAATTTCAAAAATTGTCAAGTAAATTTTCTAATGAGATTTAAGTGTTCTACTTACGCATTTGTCGCTGTTTTCCCCCTAAATCTTCAATCTAAATTGACAATTGAGGTAATCAGGCTCCAAAGGCACTTACAGACTGATTTTGCTGATAGACGCAATTGAGGCAAGTTACTGTTATAATCTGTCCTTCATAAAGGTGGAATTTTTTACCTCTCTAGCAACATGATTTTGTCTCCGGCTTTAATTTCTTGAATAGTTTGTCTCTGCTTTCATTTTCGGAACCCTGGCTATATCTTGAACATTCTCCCATTCCTTCATGGGATTTTTTTTTTCAAAAAAGTTTTTTTCAAACCTATGATGCCCATTTTTGTCAATTTTTCTCATTTGGGGTTCCTTTATTTACCCGGCCGATCAAGCACCCTCAGCCAACCCCAGGAAAACGCGTCTGACGTGTATTGTTTATATTGTTCTTTTAAGTTAAATAATAGATTCATGGGACAAGTTTAGGTCTCTTGTCTTGGAGAGGGGTTGAAGGAAAAAGTGTGATTGGTGAAAATTCGGAAGATATTTTTATTCGCATCTTTGTATGCTGAAAACAAAACAAATTAAAAAAAAAAACCTTTAACCCTTAATTGTTATCATTTTCCACTAAATTTATTATTTAGGCCTGATTGACAAGGTTTGTAAAATTAATCTAAACCCTCAAAAAGTTTCGCAAGTGGACTTTAGGCGCATATAACTTTCAGGTACGATCTTATATTCTGATATTCATACCATTGGAAAGATAATTTATTCCCCTTTTTTTAATTGATATCCTATTTGTAATGATTTTGGTCAATGCTTCAAATGACAGAATATCAGACTATGGAGAAATGTAATTATAAGTCAAATGTGGCAAATGCATTTATCAAAAGCGATTCCGCCACTCGCTTTAGGCCCTGAATAGCTTTTTGGGGTATGTCCAATTTTTATGAATTTTATACCAATGTCAAGTAAATGTATTTCTCTTTTTAATGACTACCTAATTGTAACGAGAGGTTGCTTTTTGGCATGCACAGAACACCACTGAATGTTAGGATAAGTCAGAAGTTAAATGTTCCAAATTGAATGCTATTGTCAGTACTGTCTGTGCCAGCAATACAAAGCATTTTGCCTATTTTTCACTTTTTACTTTGCATTATATTCATGAGTTTGTGCATTGAAACTGATGTCACTAATTGCAATAGGCATCAATAAAAAGAAGAATAAATGAAACTTTTTAATGCTTTAAAATTGATAATGCTTGAAAACCCACCATTAAAATGTAATCAAGCTTCAATAGTGTACAGAAATTAAAACGAAAATTATCTTTCGCTTTGCCATGTATTCAGGTGGTGTAGGGTTCCTGTGGACCAAGCATGACATCACCATGCCAAATAAGGTATCAATCAATAGAGGAATAAATAACTTTGACAATGGTATATAATTCAATAAATAAGAAAAAATTCCCAAAGTTATCAGGACTTAAAGTCAAGTTGCGGAGTTCAAGGTGATCAATAAAAGGCATTTTAACAACATTGACTTTTTACTTTTCTCCATATTTGATATAAGTGCATTGAACATGACAAAATCATTACAAAATAGGATATCAATAAAAAAGGGGAATAAATTATCTTTCCAATAGTAGAATAATCAGGAATACTAAAGCGTACCATGAAAGTTATTCATGGCCCAAAGTCCATTGCGAAACTTTTTGGGAGGGGTTTATAATTTAATATTTCTATTTTGATTTATCTATGGCTGAGATTTTTAAATACAACTTTTGGGAAATTTTGTAAAAAATAATAAAATCAATGCTGAACCAATCAAAAATACAATTTGACCCCATCCCCTGCACAAAAAGAGGTCAGCCTGTAACCATAAAAATAGATTAGCTTAAGGATCAACAACAACTCTAAACCACCCAGGACGTGTTTTCCGTGGGGTAGGAACTAGGGGCCTTGGCGGTCGCGTAAACAAAAAGGGCCCAAATTTTTTTTTAAATGACAAAATTACCATCTTGGGGGTGACTCATCTTTTTGGAAGAAAATCCCCGGGAAGGGTTTAGGTAACCGCCAAATATAAGGTAGGAACCCTGAAAGTGAGCGGTT
>CALNVZ010000197.1:0-19215 GCA_940671915.1 Paracentrotus lividus | reverse complement strand
ACTTCAATCTCCAGTTGATCTCACACACTCACAATGAATCAAATTCCATTATTCCCATACATTTTTGGAAACAAGATGAATTTATACTTACATTCATGTACACCAGTTTAAAGAACTCAGTTTGGAACGATGAAATATAACAAGTTATTTTAACAATGTCACATTATTTATCCACTCTGCACTCACAAACACACCACACAGACCTACGTTTCCATTCCGGCGCGACTTCTAGGCTGCGCCCTCTTGCAGCTAATTGGGATCGCTTACTCGCACATCTTTTCTCACGATCATTTATGTTTACACAATCATTCACAAAAATCAAACATTTAGAGAGACATAAAAAAAGACACCTACCTGTCCTACACGGTTTCACTGTTAATCTCTTGGGGTTCGGAAGGCAGACTGGCTGTTCAATTTCTAGCTACACGATTTAAAGTCTTCATTTTAAAACTGGTTACGATTAATTAAATTGAAATAACACAGAAGTCGATCGGCAGCCGCGCGAGAATATCCGAGCGAAACTCCGCAAATGTTAGCACTTGCCGACAATCCGGGCACCGTGTTAACCCCGATGAAGGTCAGTCACTCTGCAGCTGAGATCCTCTGCCAAGTTCATCAAAATGCTGGCATTATGATTGCGCAAATGTAAACAAACGGAACCGCCACGTTCGTACCGTTAATGCATATAACAGCACTACATTGAAGCTTACTAGCTGGGCCAGGTAATTGACATAAATATGCCAGGCCTTGAAACTTTGGTGAAGTAAAGGCAGGGAAAAAAACAATATATGAATCTCGTTACTTTTGAAGAAAATATGTATAAAGTTCGACTTCATTCTTCTCATCTTTAATATCCTTTCTGTAAGCCTGTCTTTTCAATATCCATGTTTAAATCAACTTTGCCCTAATTCAATTGTACTTTCTTTTATTCTTCCCATTTGGCCTACCTATTATGCATCTCCTCTCTCTCTTCTTCTCTCTTCACTCTTCCTATATACTTCTTTCCTTTGATCATTCACTGTTCTTTGACACGTTTCCTTCAACAATTCTCTCTCGCTTCTCCACTCCCTCTCCCTCTCTAGCTCTACACACTCTTTTCCTCCTTCTTTGACAAACACTTATTTCCTACAATCTTCTTTCACTCCCCTCCCCCCCCCCCCCCCCCCCCCCCCCCCCCCCCCCCACCCCGCACGTGAACACGACATTGCTCCTGACGACAATTGCTCCGGACGCTTATTTTCGCGTCTAAGATATAGGGTTAGGTTAGGTTGCTAAATTAGGGATTATATTAGGTTTAGCGGTTTAGGTTTAGTCGGTAGGGTATAGTGTAAAGTCCTGGTGAAGTTTTAGTCAATCTCGATTGTGTTAGAATGAATTTATAGCGGAGCAATTGTCGCGGGAGCAGTAATGTCATTGGGAATCCCCCCCCCCTCTTTCTCTCTCTCTCTCTATTTTATCACCCCATTCGCCTTTTCCTCAAGCTCCTCTCTCCTCACTCTGCATTCCCACCAATACCAATGCCTCCCTTTCGTGGGCCAAAGTGGCAAACTGACAGGATGATGAAATATATTTATTAAGAAACCTTGCATGTCAATGCAATATCAATATCCATGTGTATTGCTCTTAATTATCTGCTAATTCCAAAAACACTTTTTCAATAACATATCAAGGAAAGAAAAAAAAAAAAAAAAGAAGAAATATTATGTCATTTTTCATGTCTCACTAAATTTACTATTTCCATCATGATTCAATACATACAATAAAATACTATTACATAATCTATAACAACGTGTATTTACAATATAACACATAATTTTTTTTCACCATTGAATAATACTGAATACATCAGTATACATACTGCTACCTTAAATGGCATAAATATTTTGTTTTTTTTAAAACTTTAAAATTTCATGGGTAACGTAGTAAAAAAAACATGCGCACAACAAATAGTGATTGTCTGATTATCTTTTCACATGATAATTAACTGCTGTTAAAAACCCATATGCCAGAAGCGAGAGAAATACCAAAAAATTCATATCAAATAAAAAGGATATAGTTGTATTGAAAAAAAAAGTTCAAGAGTGAGTTTTTCAATACTTGGTTAAGTTCTCAGGGTCTCATGGCGGTTAATAACAAAAGACAGAGCTTGCTGCGGAAAACCAAGGGGCCATATGCATAAAAGAATAATTGCTTTTACCAGAATAATTTCATTTTTATACCTTATAATTTACTTCTGAATTCAATTTATTTCAAATTCAACACTCCATTTATTATATGTTTTTCCAAAACAGTAAACCAGCTGCTGCCAGGGGATGCCCCCCCCCCGCCCATAATTTGAAAACCACTCAATATAACTGCTACATGTTTAAAAAAAAATTTTAAATCGGCGGCGCCCAACCCTAACCTAGCGAATCCTGTATCCGCCACTGTAAACACTTAACAAATACGGATCAAATAACAATAACACAAAAGCATCCCAAATATCATAAAAAATAAGAATATGCCATGAAACAGAATTCTTGCTAAAAAAAATTATTTGCTTTCAGCATACAGTCCAATATCTTCCAATACTTCGATTACTAACCGCCCTTACAATTTCTTTATCTTAATTTCAGCTTGTACAATTTCCATTTTCTAATCTTGGAGGAAGTACTTGGCAAAGCATTCCTTCTCAAATAGTTAATAAAACCTACACGTTTAAATTCTGATCTGGGGAAAAGTATTTTTAAGAAGTCCACAAAGTTTAACAATACACATGTACTCTAAAGGTCATCATGAGGTTTATATCTATAATCAGAATTACTCAAAATAAATATTTTAATCTTTTTAGAATCGAACAATAAAAAAAAATAAATCTTTATCCTTCTCTTACAATTTATGACGCAATTCATACTGCAATTTATTGTTGGTTACCTATATAAAAACTTTTCATGAATTAGGCCTTGGATCTCCAAATGGTTCTATTATTTCTCAAAACTGTCTAGGACATTTTGCGTCTCAAAAGATTTATAAGGTCTTCCTTACATGTATTGTATTGTTTGTCTTCAAATAAAAAAATTCCCACCTGACTCCAATCAGTAGCCTACCATGGAACTATTACCATGGAGCTTAACTAATTGTAATTGCAGTTATATTTGGGTTTTTTATTTTTTATTAATTTATTTTATTCCTTTTGTTGTTTGTTGAAATAACGTTCTCCAGATAATTAATAATTGCCACCTACTTTTTAATATAACCACTTTCTGGCAAATTAAGGCAAAAAAAATATACTTTGGTAAGAATTTAGAGCTTTACAAGGAACCTTTTCGCACCCAAAATGTCCGTCTCTCAATTAGTTCAGAATTTCTAGTAATCTGAATTTTAGATCATCAAAATTAAAAGGGACCAACACCCAAGGTAAAATAATTACATCCCATATGAAAGAGCACAATTGAGAGGAGCAATTTAAAAAAAGTTTCATTCGAAAAATCGGCTTATTTTAACAATTAAGAGAGTTGTAGAAGTATATTTAAAAAGTCTTATTGTACCTTTCTATGGCGGACTCCCCCAAATTGGCAACATGGCTTCAAAAATGGGCCGACTTTATGGGAACAACTCTCCATTGGTTTTGTACACAAATTTTTCAGATTTCCCCATTTTCTTTCCAAAATATGTCTACCTCCTTCTGCAGCTCAACATATGTTGTGTTGAAATATATATTTACATGACATATTTTTGAGCTCAAAGGTAAATAATAAGACATATTTTTGAAAGCGAAGAGAAAAATGGGGGGGAAAAATTCGAAAAATTTGTGTACACAACAAATGAGAGTTGTCCATAAAATCGGCCATTTTGAAGCCCATGTTGCCAATTTGAAGGATCCCATAGAAGCGTAAACAAGCAGGACTTTCAAAACTTTCATAACTCTCTTATCAATAACCGATTTTTATGAAACTTTTTTTAAATTGCTCCTCTCATTATCGCTCTGTTTCTATACAAATGATAATTTCCTTTGGGTATTGGTTTCCTTACAATATAAGTATAAGACTTAATAAAAAACAAAATTAAAAACACAAGATATTTTCAGCAAAGTATTTACTTAAATTAAAAACACTAACCACTCACATGATAATTTTAATCAAAACATATTTTAAACACAGCATAGGAAAAGATACTATTTCATAAATATAACAATTAATTTGTGAATAATGAAATAGGATATTGGCCATTTGCCTGTTTTACGAAAAAGGTAGTGGTGTCCCCTTGCAGGCGCTGAACATGAATATGGATTTAGATTCAGATTGATAATTTGGTGAATGAAATTCACCATTTTGTGGATTTATGTTATTTTATTGCTGTTTTAATTATTTGTTCTTCGCGTCCAGGTCAAGTTATTCAAACAATGCAAAAGTTGGTTATCTAATTTTTCATTAAAAACTTATGAAAGCTCATATTTAAAATTTTACGCACTAAAGTGTTTATTGTATATATTTGTTCAATGCCAAATATCAGGTGCTTACTAATCACTCAAAGGAAACAATCCCAACTTTTAAGAAAATATCATGTCAGATAATGGCGGTTAACCTTTCAACTCCTATTAATTTCTCACATCTCTTATTCCGAGACAGATGCATATTATGTTTGATATCTCGATGACATATCAGGAATCACTACAACCCCCAAATATGATGAATACTGGGGGATAAATTTCGTGAATTATTGTCTTTTTTTTCCACATATATGGTTCCTTAAGGAAAAAATATTAAAAAATTTAGGACATATAAGCATAATGAATATACTTTTTAGAATGAATAGAACTTGTAATTCCACAATGGCCATTTTAGGCCTTTGCATTCAGGGTGTACAATTTTGATACCCTCACTGAAACCAACAGACAGGACTCCAGATTAACTAAAAACTGACCACTAACTTACCATTCATGGAAATGTGTGTTCCTGTTCGGTTTTGAATTGATATGCTCGCGGACTCGCTTGATGTGACTGACTCTTATAATTGAATTTTTGAATGTACAAACAACTATGTTACGGTCTTAAAATTCCCTCAGCCTTGCAAGTCGATGATAATTTATAAAAGCTTTGCCACAGAGCAGAAGATAACTAACATGTATTTGTCATCATGTCATATTTTGAATGTAACGGTATAAAGGTTCCTTGCAAGTGGCAATGATGTATTGGGGTGCCTGTAGGGCTCTTTCAGTTTCAGCGTTGCCATTGCATAAACACTTTCTTATTATAGAAACTTGCCATCAATAGTTAACAACCATGGTCATGTTCCTAAAAACCCAGTATTTCTTTGAAATATACCCACTTATGGCCAGTTGTCTTCCTTTTTCAAAGTTATTCACTTCTTTTGCCCAATGGCACAATATAATAGTATGTTGTATTAAAATCAATCTAAAGAAGCACACCTAAGTCGAGAGAAAGACCAATGGCTATCAACATGCCTTACAGTGACGGTTCTCTATGTCCTTTGGAAACCATGTCCCTATGAATTTCATAAGCAACCTCATATGTTTGCTTTTCTATGCGACTTGATGTCCTTTCGTGATAACCCTTTGCGAAATGAAGGCCAAATCTGTATCATGAAACTTTGAAAGATGGTCCTCCATCAGCTTTTTCTGAGGTT
This sequence comes from Paracentrotus lividus, assembly GCA_940671915.1. NCBI lineage: Eukaryota > Metazoa > Echinodermata > Echinoidea > Camarodonta > Echinidae > Paracentrotus > Paracentrotus lividus. Next base: position 13,590 of record CALNVZ010000197.1, on the reverse strand, counting down.
TTGCCATGTAATGTAGCACTGTGCCCCTAGCAAGGTGATTCTCCTGGAACCCATCCCGACAATTCTCCTAAATACACATGAATGGGCGTGACATTTCAGGCTTTACTGAGGTTCTTCATATCCTGGAGTTACTGTTCCCTAGCAAGGTGATGTAAGCCATGAATCTTCCTACATAGGAACCCTCAAGACTGTTCTAAAGAGACGAACAAATGAATGCCTAATTGCGATTCAGGCTTTACTTGAGGTTCTGCATTGTCCTGGAGTACTGTGCCTCTGAATTTCCTTTCCAGGCTTCTTCATGTAAGCCAGGTGATCTCCTACATGGAACCTTCAAACTGTTTTCCTTGCAGGAAAAGAATAAAGAAAACAAGAAAAATGATGTAAATCTCTTATCAACACCATACCAAAGTATATTCCCAAGTTGGCAATTCTCCAAGCAGGTTGAACACTTATGTGTGTTTTTGTAAAAAGTTCTAGACCACTACCTTCCTAACACCTAATTATAATCTAGATATTTCACTGAAAGTATTTAGGTTTTGTTATCTTGCTGCATAGCTCTCTAAGGTGGGTATTTCTTTCGTTTCTGTTACATTTTTGTCACTTTCTTATGCTCTAAGGATTACACGGCCCAATAGAAAAGAATTTGCAGCCCTCCCAACTTGTTTAAACACATCAAATAGGGTCCCAGGTTATCGGATATCAAAATAAAAAACTTTCAAAGAGCATATTTTAATTCAAAGTTGCAAAAAGGTTGTATGCATCGTTAACCTTGAGAAAGATTTGTAACTGCTGCTTGTTGGGTATTTGATGTATTATTAGTTAGAACTGCTGTCTTGTACGAAGGTGGGCTAACATAGATACTAGACCGGGTAACACCATCCCATACAAGAAACACAAGAGACATAGAGACAGAGTTCCCGAGAGCCAGTTTCCAGGTAAGTCCAGAGCATGACTCAACCAATGCTGCACATCTGAGCAATTCAGCAGGAACCAGATCATATAAAAAAAAAAAACAAATATCATCATTAATTAATTACTTATAGGGTGAGTTATTTTCTCGCGTGAAGTGACTTAATTTTCGCGGATATTCGCCGGACCACGGTCAAAGTGATCAAGTGCGAAAACATGCACTTCAATACAAGGCTATTGGTGAACGGTTATTTAAATTAATTTGAATAAACAGCAGCAAACCATAGCGACAGCGTAATTTAGAGCTCTGTGACAAAATCGGCGCATTCATATTGGGACCTTATCTTCACAGTTAACGCGCTAATTAAGCGTTATTTATTACACAAAATCTACATAATCCACGGATCGTGGGTTTGGCAGAAACCACTCTTTGTGAATTCGGGCAATGAGGTTTACCAAATGGTTTGATGGTTGGAATATACAAGTATTACATGCGGTCTGGCAGCACGTGCTAATACCATGGGATGGACAACCTGTACTGCGTAGCATCAAAATGTAAAAATTACCACATGGAAGCCCATGATACACGGACTTAAATACATAAGACATACCTGTGGTGGCCCCAGGATACCTGGAGCTGGTGGGATACCACCCTGCTGCTGGAGCGTGCTGCTGGGTAGCCTGGGGCTGGGGCCGGCAGCAGCAGGGTAGCCTGAGCAGCAGGGTATCCAGGGTTGGTGGGCTGGTGGTGGAGCATGAGTCCAGTAGGGTAATTGACAGGTGGGGCTGCAGGTGGCACATGGTGCTATATAGGGGGATAACAAAGGTCAATTTTAAACTCTATTGGGACCTATTGCGGACTGAGCCCAGAATTATAGATTGGGCGGAGCGTCCATGGGAAATGTGGCATATACCAATCAGCTCGCTCCAACAGGTTAATGGAGTGGAAAAAAAAAAAAAAAACACTTTTTGAACTTACAGAGTATGTTCCATACAGCTAGTATATTGATGGTTTAAACCATTTGAAAGTTACATTGTCCATACTTTTTATGAATAAGGAACTGCAATCACTTACATATGGTCATTCATGGGGTTGGGGAAATTTTTCATGCAATTGTCCCATGTAACGGAGGTAATCAACTTTTTGCAGTTCACATGAAGATCCAATTCAGATGTGTTTAAGTTTTGAAGCTGTCAATGAAAAATTGTCTCTCTTTTCTCAGTAATAGGACATTAAAATTTGGAATCATTTTATGGATTTCAAGCAAACAGGCACTCAAAAAAATCTACCACCGTACAGGACATCATTTGTTTTTACATAGACAAGAAATTTCATGAGTCAAATTGCAATATGCCATAGTCTTTAGAAATAATATTGGGGGAATTTTTGGGGGAAACCCCCATTTTTTGCTCATGCCATTATTGGAATATAGTGCCTGCGTTTGGAAAAAGATATGATTTGAGTTTGTGTATTACAAAAAATTGCCCACCCTGTGGAATACCCATTTGTACATGTGGTCATATTAAAATTTTAAAGTGGACCATTTAGCTGAAATTTTAATGTGGGCGCTGTGCTTGAAAATGCAATTTAGGATCTGATGAACCCAAAGGCTTCTTTACAAGACAACCAATGTATTTAAGTTCAAACATTTATCGGATCCAGCTTCTTACGCTGAATAATCGATCAAACACGAAATTTGCATATATGGTGCCTTTGAAAAGATACCTAACATATTGTAGCCAACAGGCCTGCATCAAGGATATCAATATGACAGGATCGTGCAGGCCATGGTCTGGAGACCATAGCGGAATTACATGTTTTGGGCTTGGGTTGATACTTTTAATTTGTGTGACGTAAGCTTGGGTCCCCTACAGGCTCATGCTGACATAATAAAATATTTTAAACAAGTGCCTATAACTGAAAAGTTGCATCTTTGCAATTAAGAAAAGCCTCTTACATGGACCACTGTCTGACGTTTGTCCACATGGAGTGGCTGTGATGGTGGTGGTGGGGCGGGGCCATGAGTCCATGGTGATGGTGAGAAGCCATGTGATGGGCGTCGGCCCTCGCCTCCTGCTGCATCCGCACGATGACCAGCCTGGTTAGCCTTGGCCTAAAGAGAGGAACAAGGATATTTGGTCAATTAAAATTGACTCAGAGAATTGAGTGACTCATCATCAGTTTGTCGACATTGAATTAGCCTATCATTTTAATTTGTAATATAATCCCTTCAAAAAAATAAATAAAAATGAAATAAAATATATTCCCCATGGTACACACTAAATGCATTTTCAAAATTCCATGACTTTCAGGACTATCGTAAGGGAAAAACTGTTAAATTCCACAAAAATTTGCCACAATGTATCCTTGTAAAATTTTTCAAAATTAGTCACTATTGAATGAACACCATTGAATGCACGCTTTATGAATAAGGAAATATCAAATACATTAAATGTTTTGAATATCTTAATTTCACAAATTTAAGGTTGAGCGGTGAAATTAGGGTGATAATTTCCCTGCAAATTTCGCAAACTTGCAAAAATTGCCAAAACGTGAAATGATAAGTGTATGTGAAATAGCTTATTAGCAATGTTCTAATGCTGATTTCCATATGTTTTGCTGATCTGCCGAAATGTATTTTCAAATTAACAATCCTTTCCAGAATCCCTGACCCACGGGCAATCCCGTTATTCTCAAACCTCAAGGTGCATAGCTTTGCCAATGTGTCCTTTCATTCATCTGATGGCAGCTCTATTTATGAGCTCATCTTCCTTTGCTCTCCTGTTTAGCCTTTTGCTAGCGCATGCATAAAAGAAAAACAACATGTTCATCAAAATACGGTGTAAATCACTGACAGATGTCGAAATTGTGAGCGCTTATTAGAAATTACATACTGGCTATTCATCTTGGGAAATTATCAACCACTTTCCAAACTGTGGCTCCCTTACGTTTGCGGTCTAATAATTAATTCCAAGCTATTAATACTGACATGGTATTTTGGAAAGTTCCTAAATTCATTGTAGTATACTAGGCCCTAAGTGAATCTTTTTAACATCGGCCACTCGGGCCAGGCATCAAGATTCAAGGTCATTATATATAGGCGGCGGGCCATGTTGGGTCCCGTTGTCCACCAACCTGTAAGATATTGTCATGCCGTTTAAAAATACCTAAAACAATGAATTAGTTTGCAGCATTGGCAGATAGTATTGAAAATGACACAAGACACTTCTTATCATATTTCATAAGGAGCCAATCCCTAAAAATAAGTTTCATCCCCAAAATGATGGGTTATAAAATTCAAGAGAGTTATGGAAGTTTGAAAAAGTTCTGTTTTCCTTCTATGAGGGATCCTCAAATTGCCATTTATCAGCTTCAAAATGGCCGATCTTATGGACAAACTTCTCCATTTGTTTTTGTATACAAATTTTTCAGATTTTCCCCCATTTCTTTCAAATATGTGTCTTCTTTACTTCTGACCTCAAATATGTCTTGGGAAAATATATTCACAGAAATTGTATGAGCTCTAGAAGGAGCGGAAGATTATTTCGCAAAGAAAATGAAGGCAACAACAGGACTTTTCAAACTTCCAACTCTCACTCTCAGACTCTCTTATTTATAACCGTTTTTTATGAAACTTTTTTTTTAATTGCTCCTCTCTTTTCCCTCTTTCCTGTAAGGTTGATTCTCTCCTTGGGTTGGAATTCCCCTTTTAAATTGAATGTTCTTGGTTTGATTAAAATTAACGTTAGAACTTAACGTTAGCTTAGACTGTTAGAGTCTCTGATTTTTATAATACGACTTTTACTAGCCTAGGCCCAGGGCCTGGCCACAGGTAATAATACATGAGAGGAATGCAATAAAAGGAAATGCACTACATTTCTTGTCATTTTCATGTCACTTCTTAGGCCATAGACAAAGCGGACAACCATAGGCCTTAGCTTCAAAATAGCAAATGATCTTAGTAAAACTACAAGCAACTGAGCGCGGAGCTCGGATCGGAGCGAGCCGAGCCGCTGCCCCAGCCACGCCTGCGAGCTCCAGTTCCACGGCGCAAGGGCAAGGCTACCGTAACATCACCGCAATGCACGGTTCTCCTGCCTACGATGATGGTGGGGCCATGTTTTTATTCGTTTTAGTAAATCGTTGTCTGATCCGAAAGGTAGAATGTAGTTTCACATCAATAAGTAAAAAGAATGGCTGCTTTGGTCTTAGTGAAACATGTAATCACATTTCAGTGTATAGGCATATTGAATAATAGTTGATCTTATTTATCCCGTAGCATCTTCTGTTCAAATATAGCGTCCGAAGAGTAAATGCACCATGCAAAATGCAGAAACACCCCGGTTAGGCTAGCCGGGTAGTATTATAGAGAGCTTTTCAAATGATAAGTCTTAATTTTTCCATCCGCAATCTACTTGATGATTAACCTTTTTCTTTCGTTATCTTACACGTAAAATTAAAATTAATGTTTAATTTTCTGACCATTGGATTTAAACGATTGTTTAAATATGCTGAATTTATTTTGTTGTTAGTATATATATCACACAATAAATAAAAATAATCTAATCGGTACTTGTGAAAAGCTACGAATATAATCTGACTGACGAAATACATATTTTTCTTGTCTCGCAATTATCGACGGCGCGCGATGCGATGCTTATCAAAAATGATGTATTTCTTGAAAACACCCTATCACGTGATAATGATAATTGGCTTTAATGTCAGGAAATGACGTATATATTATTGGTGATACATGTAGTTTTGATGTAGAAATAAGTTTGCAAATGGCGTAATAACTTTCAGAACCACAACATTAGCTAAGTATCGATCATGCATGGTGCAAAGGAGCGATACTTTCCCAGGTCGAAAAACCAGTTGAGGACCAGGTTAAACAAACTGGTACTGTACCAGTTGACCAGTTAAGTCAACTGTTTCAATATGGATATGGAGAACAGCTGGTTTCAAACCGGAATGAATGGAAATCAACTGGACCACTCCCATTAAACCAGCTTGAAAATGCCAAGTTTTGTCAACTGGGACCAGTTAATACGAGTTAAATCAACTGGTAACAAGGGACCAGTTGATTCCAGTTGAACTTACTGGTACTTGTACCAGTTGATTCAGTAAGGTTAACTGGTTTCAATACCAGTTAATTCCAGTTGAAACCAGTGTTTCCAAAATCCATATTGAAACCAGTTCAGCCTTCTGGAATTAACTGGTGACCAGTTAATACCAGTTAAATATACCAGTTTCACATGGTAACCAGGACCAGTTGATTCCAGTTGAACTTACTGGTACTGGTTACAGTTGATCCAGTAAGGTTTGAACTGGTTTCAATACCAGTAACTCCCAGTTGAAACCAAGTGTTCCAAAAATCCATATATTGAAACCCAGTTCACGCTACTGAAATTAACTGGGACCAGTTATACCAGTTAAACTATACCAGTTATATCACTGGTACAGGGGACCATGTTGCCATTCCAAGTTGGAAGCATTATAATCTGGTACCTCGGTAACCGAGTTTGATTCTCGTCACAGTAGGTGAACTAGGTAGTTCAATACCAGTTAATTCCAGTTGTGAGAACAGTGTTCCAAAATCCATATTGAAACCAGTTCAAGGCCTACTGGGAATTAATTGGACCAGTTATAATACCAGTAAATATACACCAGGTTTTCAGGCTAAGGGTAATAGGACCAATTTGATACCAGCGATTTGAACTTACTGGTACTGGTACCGAGTTGATTCCCGAAAGGGTAACTGGTTTCAATCAGTTAATTCAACAGTTAAACCAGTTTCCAAAATGCCATATTGAAACCAGTTCAGCTTTACTGGATTAACTGGGAACCAGTTTAATAGCAGTTAAATAATACCAGTTATCAACTGGTAAGAGGACCAATTGAACTTACTGGTGCCCGGGGGGTAACAGTTGATCAGTAAGGGTGAACTGGTTTCAATACCAGTTAATTTCCAGTTGCATACCAGGGTTCCAAAATCCATATTGAACCAGTTCAGCAATTACTGGGATTAACTGGACCACTTAATACCAGTTAAATATACAAAGTTTGTCAATGACGCAAAACCCAAAAACAATGAAAAAATGAAAAAAGATTTGCTACAGTATATCACACTGCAATTAAAGTTTTCATTCCTAAAACACATTTTCATTAAAACAGATTATTACATGTTAATATTTGTAATTCTTGCAAGAAAACCTGCCAGTAAAAATGTGTAATCTCATGTGAAATGTGTTTAACATGTCTTCTCGCTCCAAACAGATACTGTCTTTGGATTTAAATAACAAATCTTTGATCTTTAGTTGTATTCAATATAAAAATTCTACAAATCACTTCAGAATTTCAGATCTTTGTTTAAAGTATTTATGTTCAACAGATGTTTACTTTCATTCATGAATCTCCTCGCCTCCATTCAGGCACTTTGTTCCATTTCATGCAATAATATGAGATCGACGCAACATTCCCCCTCCTACTAGGAAAGAAGCAACTCTTCCTTAAATATCTAGTTTCATTCTAACTCTTACAATCAAGATAATAATCTTAGAAGAAACCATTGAGTATCCAAACTTTTCATCCACTCTAGATAAGACCATAATCAAATCACCTTTTGAGTAAATAGAGCACTAGTACTTACTTTATCGTGTTAGTTACAATAAGGCTTCCTGTATTGCAGTGTACAGGTAACTCATGCCACTAAAGTCGAATCTTCTTGGGACAACAAAAAATCTGTTCGTTTTTAGATTCGGAGAAACTTTGAGTACAAGAGGTTAACATACACAGCGTTTATATGAACTTTTGTTCGAAGAAATTTCTCCTGACTTCAGGCAATTATTTGACTGTAGACATGTCGACATTACGGCAAGAGTGGACCTGTATTATCATACATAATCCAAAGAACTTGTTAAAAGGATATTAATGACGGCACACTAATACCGAGTTTAAACCTCACTGAGTAGTGTAAGCGTATAGAGACAATATAAGTAATTAAATAGCCGTTAAGTTCAAAATAATATAAATCTCAAATAAGATGTACAAAGCAACTATGTGGCAAAACAATTTTTCAATAGGACGAAAGACAATCACAAACCGTGTATTGTTTGTATTTTTCATAAGCAGGAAAATCAGAACTTTCATATTGGGCTGTAATTTTCTGAAAAATATGTGGACCAGTTTTTTTACAAAATTAAGAAAACATTACTATTTTTCACACATTGTCACATGCCTTTGTGACAAGTTCGCATTAATGGCCATGAATTCAGCACTCCAGAAAATTAGAAGTGCGTACTTTTGATTTGTTCCTACCTCAAGACAAAGTTAGCATAACTTCTGTTTTACGGAAAGCAAATATACAAAAGCAAGAAAAGTGCATCAGTAAGGAAAAATCCTTTGCGTGTTATAATTTGGTTACTGAGTGCCTGTTGCCGACCGATCGATATTTCACCCCTTTTCTTTAGAATCTCGATTACGATATTCGATTTACCCACGTTAAAAAAAATCGAATGTATATGATCGAATGTTTATATTTATCGCGCCAGAGCTCAGTGCCACACAACCCGCTTGTAGCCTGCTGCAGTGCCGCGCCCAGCGTCGACATTCCTAGTCAACTTTTTTGTTTTTGTTGTTATTCTTTTCAAGTCCCTTGACCAATATACATGCTGTCAGTAGCCACAAAATGTAATATTCACACAACAACAATTCAACCCCACACGCCCTTTTGAAGTTTTTGGAGTTCGCTGAAAGTAGTCACACATCCACGGCCGTGAAGACGCACATGGAACATGATAACATAAAAATCAACACAAATCACGCACCGACCACGTGCGTTTGTCTTAGTGTGTACATTATCTCTTGCACCGACATACAAAGCTACATAGTACTGCGCACTCAATACGCAGTGCGGAGGTATAACGTTACATCATGTCAATTCCATCGTCTTGGTGTTAATTCTTCTTGCAAATTTGTATTCGCGCTGGAGTCAGCAAAGGTCCTTGGAATTCCTGAGCGCATATTTCACGATTTTGACTACAGAATTTTATATTTTTAGATGGAATAAAAGCATGAGTTTAAGTTGCTTTGGAAGAAATTTCATTTTTCTGTGGCTCTAATACTAAGAAAAACTTAGGAGCCAGCCGGGGCTTTTTTCAATACTTTTGATAGTCCGAGCTTAAAATTATTTTATGTTGAAACTATTTTCAATAGTTTGTTGTGTTCCGGTCAGAATTTTGTTTACATCTTATATCTAGACACTCGCAACTGTGGTTTGCCCAATTCAAAAGGAACTATGCATGCGTGCATGCGCGCATGCCCTTAGGGCCCCTAGGCATTGCTTTGGCGAGTGCGAACTATTTCTGCGCATAAATGACTCTGGTTTTTTTTTCCTTTTATAATGTATTACTCTTTCCGATCGATATCCGATCTGATCCGATCATGCTGCCAAATTTCCGATCCGCATCATGATCCGATTTTTTTTTTTTTTTGCCGCGAAGTGACAACAAATGGCCCAGAGCTTAGAGATGTTATGCCCTATCACAACCCCTATCTAACCTTTAAGCGTCCCTAGCCAATACCCATAGGCAGCAACATCTAGAGCAAAAGAATATCATTCTCGCCTAATACGCATCTTATCAAACGAGTTCTCTATCGAATTTTTGATTCTACTTGTTACACACGAACGTCAACGTTACCTGAGGAGTCCGTGTTGCCTACCTACACTTCTTTATATCCCTTGCATACAGAGGTCGATACCCTAGGGTTAATGGACACACTTGAATCACTTATACTACGTGCCATTCTTACATCTACTCCTAACTCTGCTCTAGAGTGTTGCTGTTAGCCTTGTCCGATGGCGTGTATCCTGAGAGTCTGCGCAGAGTAGACCTGTCTTTAGTCCATCTGTTTACGATTACTCTATCACACACACCTTTCTCCTACCCACCCTTTACCCCTCCCTATGCTATACCGTTGTTGTTAGAGAGATTTCAATGTGATACAGTCTGTGAAAAAATAAAACTGGTACAGTGGGGGACAAAAATAATTAGGGTGAAATCTTTGCCACAAATATTTTGTATGTTGTACCAAATAGTGCTGTTCGCAAAAAAAAAAAAAAAAATCGGATCATGATCGGCATCGAGAAATTTGGCAGCATTTTAGATTCGGATCAGAAATCGGATATCGATCGGGAAAGAGTAATACATTTATTAAACAGGGAAAAAAAAACAGAGCTCATTATCGCGAAAAGTTCGCCACTGCGCCAAAAGCAATGGTCCTAGGGCCCCTAGCCTCGTGCCGGCTGCCACGCATGCAGGTCCTTTGAATTGAGGCAAACCCCACAGCTGCGATGGCTGAGATATAGGATGTAAACAAAATTCTGACGGAAAACACCCAAAACATTTGAAATAGTTCACATAAATTAATCTTTACCTACGATTCTATCAAAAGTAAATTGAAAAAGCCCGGCTGGCTCCTAAGTCTTTTCTGAGTTAATTAGCCACGAAAAATGAAATTTTCTTACCCAGCCACTTAACTCATTGCTTTAATTCATCTAAAAATTAAATTCTGCTAGTCCAAAATCGTGAAATATGCGCTCAGAATTTCCAAGCGCACACTTTGCCTGACTCAGCCGCGAATACAAATTTGCAGAGAATTAAACACAACGGATGGAATTGACATGCCAATGATTAACGTTATACCTCCGCCACTTCGTATGAGTGCGCAGTACACATATAGCTTTGTATGTCGGTGCAAGAGAAATGACACACTTAACGACAAACGCACGTGGTCGGTGCGTGTGTCGTCTGATTTTATGTTTCTACATGCTTCATGTGCGTCTTCAGTCGTGCCTGGAGTGACCTACTTCCACGAAACTCCAAACTTAAAGGCGTTGTGGGGGAGTGTTGTTGAATCATCACGATTTGTGGCTAAACCTGACAGCATGCTATATGTCACAGAGGCGACCTGCAAAAGAAGTAAACCAAAACAAAAGTCTGACTAGAATGTCGCACGCGCGCGCGCGGCACTGCAGCAGCGTACAAGGCGGTTGTGTGGCACTGGCGTGCGTGGCGCGATAAATAATAAACATTCGATCAATACATCTCGATTTTTTTTTACGTGGGTTAAGATCGCAATATCGAACGAGATTTAAGAATAAGGGGAAAATCGATCGGATCGCACAGCACTATACCAAATTTAAAGCCAAAGGATTTTCCTTACTGCATGCACTTTTTGTTTTTGTTATAATTTGCTTCGTAAAACAGAAGTTATGCTAAAAGTTTGTCTGCAGGAAGGAACAAATCAAAAGGTACGCACTCTATTGTTCTGGAGTGCTGAATTCCATGGCCATTATGCGAATCTTGCACAAAGGCATGTGACATTGGCTGAAAAATAGATTCTAATTTGTAAAAAAACTTGGTCATATTTAAAATTACAGCCACCAATATGAAAGTCTGATTTTCCTGCTTTATTGAAAATACCAAACAAACTAGGTTCTGATTCAGTCTCGTCCTATGAAAAATCTGTTTTGCACAGTTACTTGTACCATCTTACTTGAGTATTATATTATTTGAAACTTAACGCTATTACATTACTTAATATTGCTCTCTATACGCTTACACTACTAACAGTGAGGTTTAACTCGCGTAGCTATGTCGTCATAAAATTTATCCTTTAAAAGTTCTTTGATATGTATTGATATACAGTCAACTCTGCCTAAGTCGAAATTCTACAGCGAATAATGCCTAAGTTCAGAGAAATTTCTTTTCGAACAACATCATACTAAACCTGTGTTATTTACCTCTTGCTACGTTCAAATTTCTCCCTAAAACGAACACAGATTTTGTGTCCCAAGACGACTTCGCACTTTAGGCAGAGTTACCTGTACATTGCAATACAGAAGCCTTATTACATAACCGATAAAGTAAGTAACTGTGCATACCAAAAGGATTATGATTATGTTATCTAGATGTATGAAAAAGTTTGGATACTCATGGTCTTCTAGATTATATCGTTGTAAAGTTATGAATTAAACTATATTAGGAAGAGTGCTTCTCTAGAGAGGGCGAAATTGTTGCGTCAATCTCATATTATTGCATGAAATGGAAACAAAGCTGCCTGAATGGAGGCGAGGAGATTCATGAATGAAATAACATCTCGTGAACATATACTTACCAAAGTCAGTTTTCATGATTCTGAGTGATGTTAGAAGTTTTTATATTGAATTACAACAAACGATCAAAGATTTGTTATTTCAAATCAAGACAGTATCTGTTTGGAGCGAGAAGACATTGCTTAAAAACACATTCACATAGATTACAAACATTTCTTTTTTAAACTTTGGGCAAGTTTTTCTTGCATAGAACTTACCAATATTAACATGTAAATAATTGTTTTTTTAATGAAATGTGTTTAGGAATGAAACTTAATTGGCCAGTGTTGACATACTTAGCAATCTTTTTCAATTTTTTCATTTTTGGGCATTTGGTCATTGACAACTTGTATATTTAACTGGTATTAAGTGGTTTCCCAGTTAATCCCCAGTAATGCTGAACTTTCTTAGTTTTCAATATGGATTTTTGGAACCCTCGGTATCAACTGGAAAATTAACTGGATTTGAAACCAGTTTCAACCTTACTGGGATCAACTGGTACACGCACCAGTAAGTTCAATTGGGTCCTCTTACCAGTTGATAACTGCTGATATTTAACTGGTATTAACTGGTCTCCCATTAATCCCATAAGGCTGAACTGCGTTTCAATATGGATTTTGCGAACACTGGTTTAACTGGAATTAACTCATTGAAACCAGTTCACCCTTTACCGGGAATCAACTGGTACCAGTACCCAGTAATTCAACTGTATCAATTGGCTCCTATTACCAGTCTGAAACCTGCGTATATTTTAACTGGTATTAACTGGGCTCCCAATTAATCCCAGTAAGGCTGAACTGGTTTCAATATTGGACTTTGGAAACACTGGTTTCAACCTGAATTAACTGCGCGTATGAAAACCAATTCACCCTTACCTGGAATCATAACTGCGTTACCAGTTACCAGTAAGTTCAACTGGAATCAAACTGTCCTGTTACCAGTGATACTGATATTTGAACTTGGTATTCAACTGTCCCAGTTAATCCAGTACGCTGACACTCCGTTTCAATATGGATTTGGAACACTGGTTCAACTCGAATTTAACTGGTATTGAAACCAGTTCAACCTACTGGAATCAACTGGTACCAGTACCAGTAAGTGCAACTGGAATCAACTGGTCCTGTTTACCAGTATGAAACTGTATAATTTAACTGGTATTAAACTGGTCCCAGTTAATCCCAGTAAGGCTGAACTGGTCAATATCGGATTTTGGCAACCACGGTTTCAACTGGGGGAATTAACTGGTATTGAAACCAGTTCAACCTTACTGGAATCAACTGGTACAAGTACCAGTAAGTTCAACTGGAATCAACTGGTCCTGTTACCAGTTGATTTAACTCGTATTAACTGGTCCCAGTTGACAACTGGCATTTCAACTGGTTTTAATGGGAGTGTCCCAGTTGATTCCAATTCATTCCGGTTGAAACCAGTGTTCCAAAATCCATATTGAAACCAGTTGACTTAACTGGTCAACTGGTACCAGTACCAGTTTGTTTAACTGGTCCTCAACTGGTTTTTCGACCTG
>CALNVZ010000189.1:9221-23148 GCA_940671915.1 Paracentrotus lividus | reverse complement strand
TAACTAGAATAAACATTCATACGCACGCCAACACGCTTGCACCATAAACGATTCTCCAAAAACAATGTCTGAACAATAAACATCCTGCATGCATTCATCACGCCCGATCCGAGCTAGCCCCTGGAAATTCTTTCCTAAAATCCACTTGTTGACGGTTACCCAGTGTACACGAGCTAGTTCGAACGCCCACGTTCACGCACCGAGTTCGGGCTATTCGGGAAATTTGTAAACATTTCTCCGAGAGCTCCGAGCACGTGACGCAAGGCCGAGTGTTTGTGATTAAAGCTACGCCCCAGTTATTGTTTCCGTCTTCGTTCAATGCACATATTGTGTGTGAATAAACATGAGTCGTGCGGCCATTGCTACGATTAGCCCAAATCAGACCGCCCAACAATCAAAATCATTGTCTCTATTTCTGTTAAAAGCCGGACATGGTAGACTTTTTTCCGTGCACAGGCCCCGATTGCGAAGGCGACGGGGCTGTTACTTCCACCACCGCCATTACAGCGAAATAATCACCGATGATGCAGCGCTCAGGTGATTATACTGGTCAATTTAATCAATCTAATGTTCAAATGTTGGTAAGTTCTATTGATGTTTCACGCGTTAACAAACGACTAAAATGAAGTATATAAGAGCTTCTTGACTTACCAATCGAATTTCCGTTGGCCTTGTCTCTTCTCATAGTGTTGGTGCCATCGCCGCCATTTTCTATGACGTCATTTTACTGTGCGCAAGACGTATTTAACTCTGTGGCCGAAGACCAACGCACGCACGAGAAATGTACGTTGATGCGACTCAATTCCTGTATTTTTCCTACATTTATTAGTTGATTACTTCATGTGAAACATTCGCCCAGATGTCACCAATCGCAGGAAAAACTCAAAGAATTCGATTCAATGTGCAGTATGAATCTCAAATAAGCGTATTTTTGACCACGAAATTGTTGGTCATGTATAGATATTTTTTCAAAACTTCGCCCAAAATATGTCTACTGCGGTTCGTCAGTTCCCGTCGCTTCGCGACGGGGTCTGTCGGTTTAATTATGAATTGTAGGCCCTAGCCTACTTGCGAAATATGATATAGCCCACGCTAGCAGTAAAGCTACACTGTAATGTTGGGACTGTGGTGACATTTTATTTTGAAAGACCAATAAGCAAACTCCCATACGATACAGTTTTTTGATCGACAAAAATCGGGTGTGTTTTTATTTATTTTTTCAAATTTTCATGAAATTTGACATGATAATCACTCATAATCGATGTCAAAATACTTTTAGTATTGAACCTCGTGGACCAAACTGCCCATATTGTGGCTGAAATTTTGCACCTTGTCAATGTTGTTTTATCTGAGGTTTTTCTCCTTTTTGCAATAACTTTCAGCTCCAAAATTAAGTAGTTAGCATATGCATGATATTGTCTATCGCCAGTAATTAAAAGAAAAACCCGGACGATTTTAGGTTAGTGGGTGATAGTAGTGTCTTATTAGCCCGTGACCGAGTCAGGCTAATCGCCACAAGTAACGGTAACAGCATACACTGGAGATTATGGAACACCCAAAGTGATATACATTATATCATAAACACATTCTGGTCGTGACTACTTTTCTCCTTCCTTGATAGTCTTAAGTTGATTCATAAATCACAGCTTATGTCAAGTCGACCCAATTAAAATAATCTAAAACTGACTGTCACTACATAGCTACTCTTCAAATAGACAAGACGTGTCATTGCAACTTAACTCTATCAAAAATTAAATGAGAATGAGGATCTAAACTTCTTCAATAAACCAATAAACTTGAAATGTAATTAAGCTCATACTACTCATGTAACTCATGACATAGCATATAAATCAACTGTGAAATTGACATCATATCCGATGCTCTTAACATACAGAAATACATTCACTTCCAACATTTAAGGAACCTGTAGCGTAGGCAGTTGCATGATAAACCTTACAATACAACTAAACCGCTGCTAACATACATATCACTGCAGCTAGAATCCTTTATCTAGTAAATCAATTACACATCAAATTAAACTATCAGACTACGTTCCAACATTTATTAAACTTATAGACCTAACAGCATTAATCAAATGTGTTAAGTTGGTGTGATATAAAATGATAGTAATTACAGCCATAAAATAATGCACATAAATTACGTTCAGGTAAGCCTGGTATAACAGTTTACAATTACATGCTAAGCCAGATAAAGAATGAATTACTAAATTAACAAGAAACTAATCAAAATTCACATAACTGCCTTTTTTCTTAAGCTCTTGTAAATGTAAACTCCATATCAGCTAGTAATATATCAGTACATTCAAATGGTATGACATAGCCGTTCACCAAAAAAAAACAATAAACCAATTCTCCAAATGGTTAAATATATTACATGAATGGTAAGACGGGTAAAAGTGTAAACACATGCCAGAGAGATAAGAAAACTCAGACCAATGAATATTTTCTCATTGAGAAAGCTTCTTTAGTGTTAATAATGACATTTATCTGTAAAAAGAGAAAAAAAAGAGCATATTATCATAGAACATGAACTAGGCCCACTACCCTTCATAAGAGGCAATTATTTTGATTGAGATAACAGACATAATTCACTGTATCAGGGGTCGTCCAGTGTAAAATAGGGCACTGGAACACAAAATTAGCATGACATTCTAAAAGCAATATTCTACGTAACTACATAATAGTAACACAGGAACGAAGGCACTTGGAACACAAATACAAACGATTGGAAACAGATCATGATCAATCATATCTTAAAACTAGCAAACAATACATCAATATTGTGTTTGAAAATGGGCAACAAACTGAAAAAGGATAATTATGATGTTAGCTTACCATTCATGAGCAAATAAATGGACACATAGAGAAAATACTTATTGTACGTTACATCAATAACACAAATTGTAAACATAGGTAAAATAAAAAGGATCCATTAATACTCAACTAGGTAAATCAGGCATACACATACAGTGTATAATGATCATAAGCAGGAAACAACAAAAATTCTAAAAAATCAAAGGTATTTGTCAGAAAGAGCAATTAAAATGAGAGGAGGGGGGCGGGGGCTCCTGTAATTCAAGTCCAATGACAAAAGTAGCAGTTCTCTTTAGTTGTCATAATATAGCAATCAATGCAATGGGGTCTAGGGGGGGCGTGTCGGGTTGGTCGGGTTCGATGTATACGATTAAGGGTTCCCACAGTCAGTAGGGTTGTCGAAGGAGGGAGACGGAAGCGAAAAGATCTAGCACACAGGAGGCAGGCTTTAAGCGTCAAGGGGTTCCGTGAATGTCCATGAAGCGTAGACAGATGACCTTGACGTGAGTGAGCGAAAGTCAGAATTTCGCAGTTGGAGAAGGAAGTTTGATAACCGGCAGCTCGCAGAAGCGTGGACGGGAAGGGCCTTGGGTCAGACGGGGAAGACTCCTGAGTGATGGTGTAGTGACGTGCAGACGAAGGTTAGCATTATGAGAGAGCACGCTGGCTAGGGGAATTAGTGTAGAGAAGGACTTGGTAAATACCAAGCCTGTCCATGTTGATCATTTAAAATCTAACGTCACATGCGCACCGAACCCACGTGGTCTAGATCTCCGCAAAGACGAACTGATGGCGAGGCGTTATTACCGGTCCACAGATGAATTAAGACATTGCTATATAGTCCTTGACTATCAAGGCTGTCACAGTACATATCGAGAACTGTATCTCCTGCCACGAGTAGGCACATACGATATTTTCCGATTGCTCTGGGATTAATGTCTACGTTATAGCTAGCACAGATTTAATCTCAGTTATGTAGAGCATGATCCGTGCGTGAAGCAAGCCTGTACGTGGCATAGGAGTTAGTGTCATGGTGACCGAGATGATCAGGGACTGGGAGACACTGCGACCGGATCAATGATGGCGACAGCTGAGCTGGGCCAACAGACAATGGCATGGACCCTAAGACAGCACGGACGAATCGTCGTCTGGAGAGCTTGATCTGGAAAATGGATGCGAACGGTTAGCACTAATATACGCTGACTTACAGCACCGCATTGGTGTAATTGTTGTTTTTTTTTTTTTTTTTTTTTTTTTTTTTTTTTTTTCTTTTTTTTTTTTTTTTTTTTTTTTTTTTTTTTTTTTTTTTTTTTTTTTTTTTTTTTTTTTTTTTTTTCTTTTTGTTTTTTTTTTTTTTTTTTTTTTTTTTTTTTTTTTTTTTTTTTTTTTTTTTTTTTCTTCTCGGAACGTTCGCATGCGACATAGCCTGTTACGGTACGACATGAACGTCGGTCTGTGACAAGACGAATTCTTCTTATACTTTACGATCAACAACATAGCTATTGCAGTTAAGCCTCGAGATGCTTGTTTTGCGTTAGCATAGCTGAGAGCTACGACACGACACGCGTATTACGTGTTCGGCGTGGCGTGACTACTGCGATACGTGTCGGCTACGGTCTTAACTTCAATAGTAGTACTGATAGTAGGCACATAACGATCTATCCTACAAGTAACCTGTAAATGACCTTCAGGGAGAGGCACAAGATCATTATGTTGCTCAACACGGACGTCAAAAAAAGAACTATCATATCCAGAGCCCAGCTCAGTTGGCCTACCGAAAGTAGCATCATGAGGATCTGAAACATTGACTCGTTTCTCTTGGTACATAATATCAGACTGACAATCAATAGCTGAGAAACCTACAACAGGATTGTTGTACTCATCCGCAACCTTACGAGGGAGCTCAATAGTACAGACATCCGACATACCTACACAATGAATCGGTTCGGGATCGACCTCATGACAAGTGTCTGTAAGCTCATGTACATGGTTAGGCATGAAGTCATTATTTATACCGTGTACCATTAGATCTACATATTTGTTCTCATTCGTGTTATTGTGGCCAATTATTGCCCCACCTCCACTTTCATGTACACCCATGGTTTCATGTGTGGGGTTGTCACTTATGTCATCTTCACTCTCAATGTGTTCTTTTGTGATCTGTACATTGTTGGTATCGACATTTATCATGTCGTTCTTACACTTGTCTCTTACCTCATATCCATACCTGCACTCACCGACACCAATGGGAGGATCACATTCATGTTCGATTTCTGTCACATCATGATGGGAGATAGACAGACAGGGTAACTGACTCAGGCATGCATTACATGTAATACCATCCACAATCACACATCTGATCTCTGTCCTCTCATCAAGACAAACTGTTTGACTTTCAGTCTCACTCTCATCTTTCTGTTTTACAACCTTGTCATTTGTATGTTTTAGGTACGTCGGCCGTCTCGGGAATCCAGGGGGCCAGCGGGCGCCCATTGCAGTAAAATGATAATTGAGAATAAACTGAAGAAAATTAATTTTGAGAAAAATTTGTCAGGATGGGGGAAGAGAATGTCTTGTGAGTGGATGAATGACCCGATTGAGGACCGAACAGACCTAGTTCCCCATATAGCTCCGCCGTTCTTGATAGCGGCGCAGAAGAAAGTTGTGAAGACTGAATCGCTGGCGTGAAAATATGTTCTAGTCAGAACTTAGTCGAGTGGTTTGATTGAGGCGTGCAAGGTCACATTGTGTGTTTAAACCAGTGAAAAGGTCAGAACTCGAAGCTTGGGGACAGGAGGGATGAAAAGTTATTTTTCCATCATCTAGCACATAAAGACGACATCGGAAGAGAGGCGCGGGAGCGACAGGAGTGTTGGACGACCGAGTCCAGAGCGTCAAATTTGTGCTGTATTTCTTGCGCACTAGCACTGGCAGAGGTTATTGATATGTCATTCTGAGTGGAAGACGTCTGTTGAGGGGTAGTGTATCGAGTTTAGAGTGTGTAAATTCTTATACTCATTATTGATAGTGTTATGGGTTAGGCTTCCTGAGACAGTGGGAGCTGGTGCAGAGATCCAGTATGGGCTGTGCGACATGTCGCGGACAGTCCAGAATTGCGATGAGAAGTGTCGCTACAATAGATAAACTGGCATCAATGCGATGGTATATGTGTAACCAAATTTGGTCAGGACAGAAAATTGTGTCCTGGAATCGAATGTTTTTTTGTAGTGGCGCGTGATAAAATTGGCATGGGCAGATTGGACTTCTATTTTCCAGGGAAAACATGAGAGTTTTGTTGCTCGTGGATTAACAGTGAGGTCGTTTATGATAATGTCGGCTAATGTGAGAGAGAGCCCGATGTACGTAGAGCGGAATTTGGGCTCATGGTGATTTTGTCTTTACAATATCTGTCGCGCTCTAGGAGGTCGTGTTGGGGGGGGGGTGTGTAGGAACTGCTCACGGGCGGTTGGGGTAGATGGTACGGAGCATGTGCTTGGTTGTGATGGGGAGGTGGGTGGGGGGGGGGATAGGTATGGGTCATTTGGCAATGCTGCCAGATCGTGTTGAGAGCGCTATCGCGGACAGTGTGGGCAAGCGACGTCGTCATGCGGTGGGGAGGGTTCTGGAGAAGATGGAAGAGAGGACATATTTAAGGACATAATCGAAGTAGCTGTTGTGTGCTTGGCAGCGAAGAGCAGATAGATCATGTGCAGGATGTGATTATCACTGTACAATGTGTGTTGATTGTTTTGGGTGAATTAATTCATATATATGAGTGAGTTTTTATGCAGTTATTTATATTTGAAAACAGGCCTGACAAAAGCTTTCCAAATGAGTGGTGGTAGTCACCTTTTCAAGTTGTGTTTTTTTGTTCTTTTAAGAAAAAAGAAATGGAATTGTAGTTTGAATGAGAGTTAAGAGCTTTGACCAAATGACAGTGTTATTAGAGGAGGGGGGTAAGTGCTAATGCTCGCATGTATGAGAAATAGAGTTTGTTGAGGATAGGTGTATTAGCACGTAGTGCTTACCTGTAGTTAGCAGGGTAGTTCACATGGGCGGGAGGGCGGCGTGGGTTGTGGGGGGGGCGGTGGGGAAAGAGTTTTAGGTCGTGAAGGTCAGAGGTGGGTATTGATGACACTGAGTATTATATGGTAAGGGGGAGGGGTGGTGCATTTTGGTGTGGATGTTGGTTGGTAGTGTTAGTTGTTATTTTTTATTGTTTGTTGGTTGGGGGGGGGGGTCGCAAGTTTTGGAACGCACTAGGTGCGAGCACTCTGTAGGGGATGGCTCTCACTAGAGTCAGGCGCTGGGTGAATAATATTGCCGGCTTGTTTTTTCCATCGCTCGTTGTGTGCAACGAGGGTGCTTTCAGACCAACTGTCATTAGTGATTGTGGGTGAGTAAAGAAGAAATCAAACAATGAGTTATATAGTGGCGTTGGAAAAAAGGGGGGCACAGGTAGGTAGTAGTGGGGTATGAGTGGAAAAAACTGGCCTGTAACATAAAGGAAGAGGTGCGGTGTTCGGGGTTCGTGTAGATCTTTGGCGTAGGTGTATAGGAAAGGAGTAAGAGGTATAGGTTAGGTCAAGAACAAAAATTTGAGCAAACCGGCCCACGAGCGATGCTCGAGCAACCGCGACAGAAGGAGGATTTGTTCTCTACAGCTCGGGTGACGGGAAGGCCATTCGTCAGCACTACTTCATAATGCCATGAGGAGTCTGGATGCACGCGGGGGGGCGAGCGTGAAGGATTTGGAGTAGTACAGATCTCGGCCCATGGGTGTGGGGGGCTGCATTAAACGGAACGAGAGGCGCGAGAAGTAGAATGCAAGAGAAGGTGGCGTATTATACCATTTGCATTCACAATTTATGGTTTTCGCTAGGCTGGCAAGAAGATTGTGCTCGCTCATAGATACGAGACAGAGTGCTGTGGAACAGGGTGTGCGCGTAGCGGGGCGTATTCTATGGTCCAGCATGCAGATAATGGGATACGAGAGGCAGTTAATTGTGGTTTTTTGTGTCGAATATGTTGTTAATGTTGAACGGAAAATAGTTGAACTGGGATGAGATGAACTGAATGGCCATGTTACGTATATCCATTGGAAGATTCGGCGTATTTTTTTGTGTCCAGGTAACTTGTTCTGGATGACTTCATCAAATTTTTACAAAAATTGGCAGAATAGTTGGTGAAATGTATTGATCATATGCCCTGCTAAGTTTCAGGTCCCTAGATTGAATATTCCGCAATTTTTATGGGGAGATATGTAAAGTTGATTTCGCATGTATTTGGAGTTTAATGTGGTTGAGTGTGGGTCTGTTATTCATTCTCCATACTGGACATTGTTTGGGAGCGCAGATTGTTTGGGGTCAATGTAGAAGGTGCGAGTATACGGTTTGAGGTTTTCTTTACATTGCTGGATATAGGAGGCATAGGTCCTAGGATGGTTACCGGGTAAATCCAGAGAAAGAGGGTGCGGGTTTGTTAACACAAGACACAACGCAGATGCTATGGGCGGTGCTTGGATTTTAGGCGCAATGTTGTGAAGTCTTTGAGAGGGCGGGCTGGAGGTTTGGTGAAATTTTGCGTAATTTTATGGAGCGCGGGTAAGAGAAGGCGAGAATGGAGTGTGTGCAATATGTATTAGAATAACAGTGCCCTGAAAAGTTGTGAAGGGCGAATGGGAGAGTTGATTTATGTAGGAGAGAGGTTAGTAGAGCGAAATTTTTGGGTGGTCGTTTGTTGAGTGCACAATAGTTTGATTCAGAAACGTGTGAGGTGTGATGGTGTTTGAGAATTCTAGGTTAATAGAAGTGAAGATGGGTTTGTTGAAAATAAAGAGGTTAGTTGAATGCATATTAGAAGTGGCGAACCTGCATGGGAGACTGTTTGTTAAGTGCGAGTTTGTGTAGAGATGCGGGGGTGTCTGGAGGGATTTCGATAATGGAGGCTAGTGAGGCGGCTGGGGAAAGAAATGGCTTTCAGTATGTTATGACGCAAAGAGATAGGTATCAGAAGATGGAGGTAGGGATTTTAGGTCATGTGATGAGTGATTTTGGAAAATGAAATGCAGGGGATCCAAATAAATGGCAGTGATTCATAGGAGGTAGTGGATGTGTGTATGAAATTTGAATCGAATTTGGGGTTTAGCGGTTGTGGACCTGGGTGAGAGGTGGGTGAAGAGAACATGAGGTTGCCAGGGAGGGCGGGGTGTTAAATGGGAAGTGGGCGTTTTGTGTGGGTTGAAGGGGAAGGGAGAGAAGAAGAAGGGAAAGAGGCGTGGTATAGAGGAGATATGGATAGCGATATATCGGCATATGCATTGTCGCTTGGGAAGGCGTTCAAGTGGACAATGAGGCGCTTGACGGGAATGTGTCGATTTAGTGAACAATTGTGACAAGTGAGAGAGGTCTTCGAATGTGTTCATAAGCGGCAGAAGGGCATTCAATAATTAAAATGAATATATGCAATGTATTGGGCGTGGTTGTGTAGTATAGTGTACTGGGTTGATGGGGATGGCGCCAAAAGAAAGAAAATGTGTTCTGTTCAGAAACGCTTTGTATTTAATTGAGTATGTTTCAGGATATTGATATATATGGGTCTTGAGGAAAGTGGCTTTGTTTTCTCGCTTTCGCAGTTATTCGTAGTGGTGTCGAGCAAAATATGGCCGGGCAAATGGAAGTGATAAAAACAAGCTCTTACATAGGTGTGGGGTGAGACTCATGCTCGCGAGTCTTGAATCGCGATGCTTGGGTGGGTGTCAGTGGATATGAGTCGGGGTGGTTGGACGAACGTTTTGTCAGTCAGGATCAGGTGAGGAGACTGGCCGTGGCCCTGGTCAATGAACATGGGTTGTGCATTTGCTAAGAGACGCACGGTTGTATTGCAACGATGTGTTAGGCGTGCAGGAATTTAGTGTAGTGCAGATTGTGTTTTTTAATTTGAATGGTCTAGCTAGGGGTTCAAAAATTTTGAAAGCGGGCGAGCGTGGTCATTTAAAGCGCAGGGAAGTTGGAAGACCTGGTTAAAGACATATTTCAAGAAACTAGTAGTATGGGGGGGGTGCCAAGAAACAATGTACTATGGAAGAAGAGTTAGAAATAGTAGTATACGAACAGTTGGCAATTTTGACGAGTTTCCAGAAGCCAATCTTTTAGGACACAGAAAATCAAGTTTTTCGAGTTTTAGTGCAAAATTCAATTGTATGAAGTGGTAATCAGTGTAGTGGAGTTATTATCACAAATTTTGTATGCGAGGTGGTGACTCGGGCGTGTTTGGCCTCGGCGCCACCCTGGAAAATGAAAAGAAAAAAAAAAAAAAATGAGAAAGAAGGAGGAAGAAGAGTAAGATTTAGACTGAGAGAGGAGGGTTAAGTTTTACTCTCAGCAAGGTAAGCATAGCTTACTTGTATGTGAAGGTAAAGTGCAAAGGTAGTTGGTCAAGTGAGACATGTGTTATGCTTGGTACACGAGCGTAGGTGGTTATAAATGAGGATGACACACATGATGAGGTATATATGATTAGTATGAGAATTAAAATAGTGTTTAGAAATAGTTTTCGGGAAAGAGTCTGTACGTATGATATGTAATGTGCTGTCCCATTCAAAGGAAATTGTGTCTTGTCTGTTAGTGGGACGGCAGCAATGGAAGTTTGCTACGTTCAGGTAGGGGAGTTGTATTTGTTAGCTGTGTGTGGAAATAAGCAAAGATAAAGTGGGATGTTGGTGCAAGCTATGTGAATTTAAAGTTCGTTCCGCTGGCGCGGACTTATACCCGTCATGAGAGTTGCAGGGAGGGGAGATAAATGGATGATGGGTGGAGTGAGTTTAATAAAATGGAGGCTCCTGGTGATTGTGATATAGCGCAATGCGTGGTTGTTCAAAACACGTCAATGTGTGACGCTGTATTTGTGTGTTAGGTAAATGCGCAAAGCACTGGCAGCGGTGGGCATTGTTTTGTGCGGCGAGAGGAAGAAATGTGAGATCACACCCGCATGATGGGGGGGCTTGGGGTGGGGGTGTCTTGCGGGTGCCCGGGTCCTGTTTTACGCTTTCTTGGGATGTTGCTAGGGGTCGGTGAGTATGTATAGAGTTGGCGGTTGGAGCTACTTACCTGGAAAATCTGCCATAGGGGATGGTGATCGTTGTGGAATGTGTTTTTTGTGGGGTAGGGTAAGCTCATATTGTAGCTATCGGTAGTATGAGCTAGCGAGAAGATGGGTCCGCAAGATTGTTATAAAAGGGGGGTGTTTTAGAACGTAAATGCAGTGATTGCTACAAATAGCGTTCGAGATGGGGAGCTCGAGGCTCCACACTTCGCCTGCGCGGGCGTTGCGGTGTGCGGCGACCGGGAGCCTAAGATTCGAGTAAAGCTATCTCGGCGGTGCAGCTGCATTCGACCGCTTAAGATGGAAGGCATGCTTCGCGGTGGGAATGGGTGTTTGATTGCATGCTTAGTATGGGTGAGGTTTGGGATGGAAGCAGACACGAGTGCATGGGGGGATGGATGCAAGACATACTAAAGAATGGATTAGAAATAAAAGCAAAGGAAGCGAGAGGGTGACACCTGTCTTCAAGTTCTCTTACTGTCAGCAACAATGGGGTCGCACGAGACATGATTGATCACGAATAGGGAGACAGATGCCCAACAAGGAGTTATGTGGGTGAGGCAATGAGTAGCTTGTCAGGCGCAAGGCCATATTGGAATGGAGCTGGGGACGCTCCTGTCCGAGGGAGAGAGTGAGTCACTGTGTGTCTGTAAGTTCAGGCTAGTTCAAGGAGCGGGAGGAGCTGGGATCGGTATAGTGGAGCGAAGAAGGACGATTGCGTGCTACTCTTTCGCATATGATGTAGAGGGAATACATGTGTACTTCTGTTAGTGTGAACGAAGTGGCGATAAGAACTTGAGCATCGAAATTGAGGGAGGATGATGCGGAGCATGAACAATCGAAGCGCATAGAAGGGATGAAGAGCCACCTAGGTCTGGGACTGGATAAGCCTGACTGCTGAGACTTGGTGACAGCATTCTTGGTCCAGGAGAGTCTAAGGGTATGAGGTAGCACGAGAGTGACATGTGCATGAGAGTGTTGCCAGGTGTTTTGAGTGTATTCTCTGGGAAGATCGATTAGCTTGGATTTCAAAAACGACAGTGTGGGTAGTGAGGCCGTACGGACTCTGAAGAGGTCTCCAAATGCGCTGATAGAGAATAGGAACCGGTGGGGTTATGGGGGGGTGGTTGTTTTGTGTTGTGTTTGGGTGAAAAGTTGTTAGGGGTGGTTAATAAATTGGTACTGTGCGAGGGGGGTTTGAATGAGGGAGGAGTGGGTTTGGAGTTGTGCGTGTTGGGTTTAAACGAGTTGAGCGCTGGGCGTACAAGGCGCAACAAACTGGTCGCGCGTGCCACTTCGGTGATGGGGGTGGGAGGGCGCGGAGTGTCTGGGATGCAGCCCATTAAGGCGGAGGAAAAGTCTCCTCAACGAATGACTCGTAACCGAATGTTTTTACATTTCCTATGGCTCTGCATTACCGGTATGAGGTTAGATGTCATACCTGAGCACAGTGAGAGTGATGGAAGAAAGATACAGACAAAATGAAAATGATTGAATAGCACTCAGATATTTTGGACAAGTTTCACACGCAATTTTGTCTACAAAATATATTTCACCATTAAATATAAGTTCTGAACAAATCGTATTTTTATGTGCAACATGAGAATTGACCTAGGCCTAGATCATGTAGATTGTCTAGATTACTAGGTGCATCTCATTTTTATTTTTTTATTCATGGTTTTACCAAGGTTTTTCTCCTTTTTGCAATAGATATTAACTCTAATTGAAGCCCTCTTATATTTCTATGTAGATATTAGTTTTTATCTATCAGACAATAGGTTAAATTTTGGATTTCATTATCATGCACAACAAGCAAACTGAAGCGCATCTGGGACTAATGACAAGACTCAGTAAGAAAACTTTCAGAAAACAAACTTAATTTTTCAGCTTTTAAAATAATAACATTTTCAACTTATCTTCTTCAATACTGAGTGGTTTTGGATGTTCCTTCACATCCCTGATGTTTTGAGTTTTCTTGTTTTTCTTCTTGGATGAAATATTATTTTTTAAAGTCCAATTGTGAATTTCCCCGCACGTTTTTGGGCCGGGAAGGGCAAAAAAATAAGTGATGTTTTTAATTTTTTTTGCTTCATGATTTTTATTTGAAAATTTATCCAAAACCTATTCACTGCGTCTTATAATGACATACGCCAATGTGTATTAATTATATGTATATCACTTGTGTTCCATACTCCAGTGTATGTTGTTAACGTTACTTGGGTGGATTAGACTGACTCGGTCACGGCAATAAAACTACTATCACCCCTAACCTAAAATCGTCCGGGTTTTCCTTTATTTACTGGCGTGGTGCACAAGTCGGGATCTGAACCTAGGTCATTTTGAGCAGCGTGAATCCAGGCACCTAGGGAATTTTATCCAATCCGTGGACCGGACGCTCGATTTGTAATTTTTCGTGATAATTTCAGGTTAGTTCACTTTGGTGATTGTGTAGTCCCTCATACTTCCGAAAATGTATGTTACCAGCATCGACGCAAGCGATGCACCATTGCCGTGACCGGGCCCGTTGGCGTCGCGCCGATCAAGAGGCGATGTACGTCCCCTACTTTCCTGCTGTCGTTCAGGGACAGCATGAGTGTAACTTAGAAGTTGAGGTAAGAAGCGGTTGTACCATTAATCTAGTGAGTAATCAGTTGCAGAATATTGTGGTCTTGAAATTGATGTTGTAAATTATGACATTTTTGATTTGGTTGATTATGATGTAATTCCTTGCGTCGGGGAGTCCCCATTCCAAAGTCAAGTGTAATTGGTAGTAGTTCATTCTTGCTGTCTCACAATGATTACAACTTGTGGTTTTGATGGTTTGGTAATCGCAGATGATGCGTTAGATCTCCAGGGTGATATTCTGGTCGGTGCACCGTTCATGGAGCACAATGATGTCATGGTCAGGCCCTTCCAGAGGCACGATAACATTCGGTGACTTCGGAATAACATACATGTATCATGAATCCGTTGAACATCAGCCCACAGAT
>CALNVZ010000188.1:0-15521 GCA_940671915.1 Paracentrotus lividus | reverse complement strand
CTCTCTCTCTCTCTCTTTCTGGTACCGCACATGCGTAGTACTTATGATCATTTCTCTATAAAAGTAAGTAAGTTACGATGAGTTTGGCACATATTATACCGTCTTGAGCTCAAATACAGTCGTGTCCAGAACGAGATTACAGCAATCGAACATATAGTGGTCTACACAAAGCAGTAACTTTTTGTAAGTATCTATATTGCAGGTCACACATTCTCTTTAATATTAAATAATAATAGTTACATTAATTTATATAGCGCTTAATACATATATCCACCTTGGTGTTTCTAAGCGCTTACAGTGTTAACTAATTATTACCCAGTTTAGCTAGGCTACCCGAAAGGTGCTCACAGCATTCAAGGAATTGCTTCCTACCGGTACCCATTCACCTCACTTGGGTCGAGTACGGCAAATTTTTCGGGTTTCTTTGTACACGGTTCCAATGATATGATATGATATAGTCTACAAGATTTCAAAATTGAAAATCTTAATCTTAAAATTTTGAGATTTTAATGATTGTTTTCATCCAAAACATATGTTTTCTTACAATTTTCCTTTATACCGAGTGAGTCAGTAAAAAAACTAGACACCTAAAAAAGTGTCAACAAAAAGAAAACCATTATATTAACTCCAACATGTAAATTTCGAATTGTGCGAAAGCGGGGATAAAATGAAAACAACAAAAGCTAACAAAAAAAGCAACTCCATTCTAATGAAAGTAGCATAACTTTTAAACGAAAATGCTTTGAATCCTAAAACATGGGAAGGGTGTTGTTACACTTATCGACTAGAATCTGTGTAAAATGAAATTGATTCATCAAGTAATCCAAAATACCTAAAAAGGCCTCTTAATACTTTTGAAAATTGATTATTTTGTCTTCGATGTGTGCTCACTCATGCTTGACTCCACAGATCTTTATCATTTTCACACAAAATATAATCGATAGGTGTAAGAACACCCCTGCCAAGTTCTTGAGTGCAAGACATTTTCATTAAAAAGTTATGTTATTTTATTCAGGATGGAGTTGCTTTTTTGATGGCTTTTGTTGTTTTGATTTTACTCCCACTTGCGCACAATTCGAAGTTTCCAGGTTTGCAAACAATGCAGCGTGTTCATCCAAGCGTTAGGAAAAATAATACCACACAAAAATAGTACCAGAAGATGCGGGAGGACTTAGGCCCTACTCTATCGGAATATGAATGTATTTTCTTTCTATTGACACTTTTCTAGGTGTTAAATTTTTTCTGACTCACGCGATATAATAGACACAGTATTTTATACTAAGAAGTTCCTCATACAGGTGGAATATTATCTTTTTGCTCCTCCTCCTGCCCCCGACAGAGAGTAATTTTTGGCCAACGTGAACTTAAAATTTTGAATGTACATTTTTGCTCGGTCTGGCGTATTGTTAAAAAATATTTGGGCTGTACAATAATCTGAGTTCTAATTTGGGCCTTCCCTGCTATGACATCTTGAATCTGCGCCTGCTAATTTAAATAAGAGTTCCATTTAATGATATAAGATAGGGACTAGGGGAGACCGGGTGTGGAAGTTACACGGGTCAGTTGTTACAGTTCTCAGTGTGCTAAGCTGGAACAAGAGAGGATGTGCTAACTGGCATCTATATACAGCCCTACACATAGCTGTTGATGAACTGCCCGGTCGTGAGGGGTTTCTCCGTGTGTTTTAGTAAAAAGTAAATTCAACAAAACCATTTTTTACAGTTCAAAGTAAATTTTTGACAAAAATTGAAATTTTGTAATAGGCTTTTTACAACTTGAGGCACATCGATGATACGTCTAGTATTTTAAATAATAGTACATGTTATGTCACTAATATACCCTAGGGCCATGCCTGGTAACTTCTGCCTAATGAAACTGTGGCTACAGTTTGAATTTCTGGTGTGTAAAAATCACCCGATGGGGTAGGGTTTGTTTACAACAACCTACCCACATGTCGATGTATACAATCCTAACCCCATTTACATTACAGATATGAAAATACATTTTTGTCTCAATTTTCAGGTGTTATATTTTTATGTTTTCCTATTATTTACTTTGTCTATTCGTGCGGAGCTCTACTTGATCTACTGTTGTCATGCCACAGAAATTGGAAAGTTGAAATTAAAGTATGGTATAATGGAGATTTACACATTGTCCAACTTACCCCGTATGTTTACATATTGTAACAATTGACCCCGTAGGTGTAATAACCTACCCCGTATATGGGGTAGGTTGTTTACAAAAAAATGTCTTCACTAATTAAGCTGTAGTTTAATTAGTGTTTACATATTTTCAAGTTTTATATGCCTCAGGTTTTAGCGCACATAGTAGGGCTAACTACAGACCGCAATATGGAAGTGGCGTGAGTTCTTTTCATTAGAATTATCTAGTCCCAATGTGAATTTTGTAACGTCCATAACCCGGTCTCCCCGCTCATTGTCTTGGGGAAGGGTTTGGAGAAAAAAAGGTGTCCCTGTTTGATTAGAAATTTAACTATTGAGAGAGAAGTGCGGAGCGGATTTCAAGCTAAGACTAAATCTTTTACATCTTGCTCATTTATTTTATTATACTTATTATCTATTTATATGTGCAGAATTTTTATATGAATTTATATAAACATAACACAAGAAGTAAATTCCCCTATTTCAGATATCAATAATTGTTGAACCAGCAAAAGTCGAAATACACTTCAGGCCAAAACGGATTCCATCATATTAGACAGCGGGGTATTAGATCGCAAATATACCACGTAAAATTCACAAAACTGCAGCTTTTGCAATTTTTAACCCAGTGCTCACTCAACCGTTGAAATTTGACCATGTACTCATATTGTATGTATGTGGCGATCGGGGGAGGGGGGGCGGGGTTACGTTTCCCCCTGATCGATTTTTTCTGGGGGATCGTACCCCTCGATTTTTAAAGCTTAAACAAATTTTATTTAGTGGTCAGCTAGTGAAGCTAGAGAGGAGGCAAACTACATGTCATATCATCCTAAATGTCATTATAAAGGCAAATTTTTCTGCTGCGCTTCGGCGCTCGCAAACAAAGCACAAGATAATGATTAAGTAAAATGCTCTATCCCCAGGTGGCTATCTGTATTCATAGAATATGTTTTTATTGTTTCAACGTTTTTATTCTTTAAATTGTCATTAGTTTCTTGCATAATGTGCGAAGTGGATCACTCTACCGGAAGTTTTGGGACATACAAATTTAACTTTGGGACGCTTTATTCCTCTTGCGCAAAGGCGGCCACGCGGGGGGTGGGGGCAGGCGGCACGTCTACCACTTTTTAAATGGACAATTTCTTGTTTTAAACAGGGGCACTTTTAATACTAAAAAGTGCACCTTGTTCCTCCATATGTCTTTTAAAACCTAAATTTTTCGGCTCGTGCTTCGCACTCTGCGAATACTAAATCGGTAACACTCAATTTTCAGCTCGCCTATTAAACGGAATAATTTCTATCTTTATACCTCTGATCTAAAGTGCCCCCTTTTCCTGAAAGAGTCCCTTTTTCATGTGACCCCCACTTTTCAAAATCACTACGGGGTGTAGAGATCTATTAATTCCCCTTCCGGTATTTCGTCCCCAGCCGACCCCCCCCCCTCCTCCCAGTGCGTGACACTGAAATCGCCGCCCTTGGCACACATAATCATTTGCCATCATTTTTGACAAGTGGTGATGTAGAAAAATTTGAAATATGTGTTCTCGTAAATCGTTGATTCCAAAGTTGTGATAATCGGCTTTGTAAACTTCAAAAATGACATTTTTGCATTCAACCATTACTCACTGTGAAGCATGACATGATGAATATCTTCCTAAAAAATAGGTCACAGTGGTATAACTAAAATTACTTACACGGACATAATATTAGATTTTTTTTCAATCTCCTCCGTGCTTAAATAATTTTTTTACTGATATCTGTACATATAGGGGGAAGCTTAACTTTTTTGTGTGTGGTTTAATAAACATAAAATAAATGATTAATACATCGTTGTGGAAGAGCTATACATTCATTTTGTTATTCTTCATACCCCTCCCTACCTACTCCAGAATCAACGATGAAGCTATTCATAACCTCGATGGCCATTTGTCGCCATGGCAACTTTGCCTTGCTGAGAGCCCGTGCCCCACATTCTGGTGTCCGCTTCCAAGGGGCCTGCTACCGCATAACTTCGGGGAATCGAGTCACCTGGAGATGTGGCCAAAGAAAACTGGGAAGCACTATTCTGACAACGGACAAGCAGACCTAGTATCCATCCACTCTAGAGAGGAGAACTCATTCGCTCTATGATCTCTATTCGTAGCAATGCTGGTGGCACAGGCACTCTGGTAAAGTACAGACCTTCTTACCAATCGAAATAGGCGCAAGCGGGGGGGGGGGGGCGGGGGGGGGGGCGGGGTATTCGAACAAACCTCTCGTTGGTGGGCTGGGTCTCCTGGACGCCTATGGTCAAAATATGGGCTTCGTGTGCCAGTCATGTTAATGTACGGCAACCTCTATAAATATGTTCTACTTGATCACACGAATCAGAACATATATTTCGCAAATTTTTTAATTGACATTTTGTGACCCAAATGAAGGTCAAAGGTCAGGCTTCATTAATATAAAACATAATTTTGTTCAAATTGTGTCAAATTTGGTATAAAATTGTAGGTAAATCTATAACTAGCAATTAAATCTGTTATCATTTTTTCACCCGACCTGCCAATTTTGAGCAAAAATGCAGATTAGTATATTTATGCATAATATTGAATGTATAATAGAGTCAAGTATAACGACGATCAGACACAACATATCCATAGACAATATTTATAACAACTAATCAAGAATAGGCCTATAACAGGGATTATACTAGGCTTATATTGTTGCCACATAGCCTACTGGTGACCTTTATGACCTTGAAATTACGTCAAAGGTCAATTTATATGATGATTGACAACCTGGAAATGGCGTAATTTTTAGCAAAAACCTAATTTCCTGTGAACTTTGACCTTATTTCTATATAGGTCGATTGTGTCATCTAAAAATAAGATGACTTTTTCCAATGGTTGATGGCATCAAGGTAAACATATTCATGGTAGTTGCCAACATAATTCTACTCGTAGAAAAGGCGCTATATAAATATTCATTATTATTATTATTATTATTATTATTATTATTATTATTATTATTATTATTATTATTATTATTATTATTATTATTATTATTATTATTATACTAGGTCAAATGTCAGAGTTCAAGAAAGACGTTTTGGCCAAAGTTGTTGGTCTTGACCTTAGTCTTATATTTCTTGAAATATTTTATTGAGCACTGTCAATGTTTTCTACTTGATCCCACGAACTATAGTACTAGGAATTGTTCGTTTTCATTGACCTATGACCTTTGAATAAGGTGATAAGTCCAAAAAATACATATTTTCGGCTATTTCCAAGGTTTTTTTTCTTCGACATGTTATTTTGACTTTGACCTTACTTGCTTAGATTTTAGAGTATTTGTTTACAAGTAAAATTAATCTAAACTTCCTCTATATCATGCAGGCTGGCCACAGATTCTATGGAGCTTGGATAGGACTCCATCAGCCCACAACTCAGTCGACTGCGCCCTTCGTATGGAGTGATGGCACTTCTAATTCTGACTTCGAGTCCTGGATCCCAGGGGAGCCGAATAGCAGTTTGGAAGTCTGCGTTCACTTCTATCGCAGAAATGATGCTGACGACATGACACCTTACCAGTCTTGGAATGACCGCTCCCGCTACCTTGGACTTTTCTTACATTTGCAAGTAGCTCAAATTAATAAGGCCAAATCACTTCATCCAGATGGAAGTGCAGTTCCGGGAATTTTCCGCGGATAACATAATTTCATTGTTAGCAGATTTGGAAATAGGGGGGGGGGGGGCAGCCTGAAATTTTGGAGGAAAAAATAAGGAGCAGTCCGACATCGTCGTTATGTAAACAGGACGTAGGCCGACCAATCTATAGATTTTCAAAAAGGATAAGGGACGCGCTATTCCTGTTGCGCCCTTACCTGGGTCTGCCATTGTTTTCATGATAGCGATAATGATAATAATGAAGGATACAAAAAAAAATAATATTTTCATCTGCTTCGAGGTTTATATTTGCAATAAACATGATTAATAGTTGTCACATTACTGAATGATAATCTTCATTAAAAAAAAGTCTACAACCTAAAAATAAATAATAAGATATCAGCTTTTGGACCCATCTTTCAAAAAATTCCAAATCAATATTTCGCGATCTATTTTCTAAATATAACTGGCAATTAAAAGCTTTCATCATATTAATAAACTAGATTTGAAATGTGATATTCATGATTATTGCTTTTAAATAGTCTTAGAATTTTGTATCCTTACGACTACATTTTGACTTCATTTTATATTCACTATTTAAGAAATGACCTGTCAATCTGTTATGTCAATGAATTGCCAATTCATATATTTTAACTAATTTACCAAGGAACACTACTTCCATAAAATGTCTTTTGAAGCTAACACTTGTAAAGAAAAATTGTTTAATCAAATTGTTTTACCCGAATTGTCTTTGATTTATTGACAACATTTTTAATGAAATTCCCTTTTTAGATTATAAATTTTAAAATATAAATAATGCGCCAATGCAGGCACCAATGAGAAGGAATTACATCCATATCCGATCAAAGTGAAAACTACTATCTTTTCCAGACTTACATCTAAAAACAAACAACCAAACATAGTCTATTTCATTTTTTTTTCCCTTTTGAACATATATTTTCTAAAAGGCCTGAGCTCTTGAAGCAGTATAGATACTATGAAAGAAGGAGACGAGAAGCAGAAAAAAAGCAAGCAAAATATAACGTGTGTGTATGTAAGTCTCTCGCCCGCCCTCTCTCGAGTGGACCACTTTATCGGTTAAATGGGCGATCACTAGTACCATCCGCCCCGGGAACCGAATCCCTGGACGGGACGTAGTGTAACCGTCTGTTTTTATAAATTCTGTCTTGAGCTGCACGCGATTTTTATTTTTCGAACCGTTTACAAATTGTTTACACTCTAATAAGCTTACGTTGCACTAATATTATCCTAGTTTGGTTCATTTAAATTTAGGAATCAATTTGTCGGCTTACTCAGTTAATACTAGCCGAGTGGTAATAATGAGCGGAACAGGACTCTCATCCACGCCAGGCACTTAAGTTCGACTCCCACACTTAATCTCTTTGTTTTCCTCTCATCTTTCTTCTAGAGCTCTAAATGGATAGCGAATAAATAAGATCCAAATCCACTAAAAAACGATAGTTCAGAGACGTAATTTTTGATACCAAAATATTATTTTCTCATTTTGTACAACCCATTACACTCCATTAGGAGTAGAAATTACCACTCATTTGAAAGTTACATTGATGGTCCCATGTATTGGAAACGATATGAGGCATGATTATTCCTAGATAACATCTAAAAAGACCAAAGTGGTCTTTCCTGGCGACAGCCCCCCCCCCAAAAAAAAAAAAAAAAAAACAAAAACAAAAACAAAAACAAAAAAAAAACAAAAAACAAAAAACAAAAACAAAAACAAAAACAAAAAACAATATAGTATTATATATAGATATAATATATATTATATTATATAAACAAAACGTATAGACAGTCTAACCTTCTCGCTATAGTTCTTCATGAACCTTTTGGGGCCCTGCGGGGGCCAGCAGCAAAAGTCGCACGGGCGAACCGTATTGCAAGAGGCCAATCAATATTTATTTGGAGAACTCACTGAAAAACACAGGCGGAGCCCCGCTCGGCTACAGGCAGAAACCCGTACGGCCTACAAAGCCAGAACCCCGACTCGGTGGTCCCTTTGTGACTGCCACTGCGTTTTCTACCCTACCGGGTTGAATTTCTGCAGAAAACGCCGGGAAAATCGAAGTTGCACAAACTCATCTTTCCCGGCTCCACTATAATTTAAAGCATAACTACTGCGAAAATGCTTCCGCGTGTGCCCATAAAATCTATAAAGGGAATCGGGCCGGCGAACAGCACGTAAAGGTTAAAGTGTCTTTCCTTACTCACCGTACGGACCCCCGGAATAGTAAGGTTTTGGGGAAGAGAGGTATGAAACAATAAGTGGTCTCTATCCAAGTCGCGAACTGCAGGGTAAATCTCGCTGCGAACAAATTTTTTTGGCAACCCGCAAATATATAGATAAATTATAAAACGACTGATTTCCCCTCGCCGTACGGGTTCCCCGCACGACACGTGATCGCCCCCAATTTAACAAATATTTATCAGGCACAGTCATACCAGTTGAAACCGACTCCACATCAACCACTAGCTTGCCTTCATGGTATTCGGAATTTTTTTACCACTTTGGTAAATACGGCTTTTCCCTTGGTGTTGACTAGGACCATAAACCACAAATGGAACTTCAATTTTCCCAACCAGAAGCGTTGTCTCCAAACTCACGATGATGTCATTCATTAATGTGATCGACTGTCCTCTGAGGCAACGACGAAAGAGACCTTCTTGAAGAAAAACCGTCACATCTATCTGCAAACAATTTGAGAAGAAAAAAAAAAAAGAAAAAAAAAAGAAGAAAAATAACAAATAAGATCTATGCTTGTCACAGACACCCACAACAAGGCCCCAACTTTTAGGAAATATTGAAGAATCAGGGCGGAGAATTTAATTTTAACTGATTAGATACAAGCTAACAAGCACAACATTTTAAAGACATGAAATATTTTTGGCATAACCCACCATCCTTCATCAATGAAAATTACATCCAAACAGAAATGAATAAACTATTCCCCATTAATGACTTGAATTACTTGGTAGATGAAATCGAAATGCGGTCAATGGGCGTGATCAATTTTTTTCTGGAGCGGGGCCAGGGGGTAAAATATGTATAATGCGGAATGGTGGACATAGCATATATCCCCCTCCTTAATTCTCCCCCACTCTCATAACGCCCCACGGCAAAGATAAGGCAGCTATAGTATGAAAGATTGATTCACATTGCGCAATAGTTGTATTATTTTTTTTCATTCAAAAGGCGCAGGGCTCATCGGCATTACTTAATGATCTTACACATCTACTGAAATGAAGTGATTTTAAGTCTTTGATGCTGTCAAGAGCGTTAATAACGACCCATGGATACTGCTAACCATCGAGGTTTGTTCTTCCATTTGCACGGGATCAAGTAGTAGACCGGATGACACAACACTGAGTGTGATAGCAGACCAATTGCCACAGTCTATTGGCAACTATCTGTATAAAACCATACCCACCAGGCAGAAAAACATAATGGAGAAGATGACTGGTATGAGCACTGGAACTCTGCCAAGAGAAAAAGGCAAAGATAGTTTCACTCAAGAAAAAAAGTTGTGAATTAAGATTTTTTTAATGCGAAAAAGCATTAAATAAAATATGAAAATAAAAGGCTTTAAATGTGCATTAAATCTTTCCATCTATAAGAAATCTGGAAAATTTGGATCAATTTAATAATGATCATGACGATTTCGGGCATCATTGTCAGCGCATGATGCTCCCGGCCCGCAGCTTTGCCATCAGAAAGAATTGCCAACTCCCGGACCGTCCTCACCGCAGCTGCATCAGAAGGATTGCCAACTTCCCACGTCCCACCGCAGCTGTATCAGAAGGATGCCAACTTTCCACACGTCCGCCACCGCAGCCTGTATCAGAAGGATGCCCAACTCCCACGTCCGCACCTTAGCCTGCATTCAGTAAGGCATTCAAATCCCACGTCCGCACCGCAGCTTGCATTCAGAAGGATGCCAACTCCCACGTCCGCACGCAGGCCTGCCATCAGAAGGATGTCAAATCCCACGTCCGCACCGCAGCCTGCATCAGAAGGATGCCAACTCCTCACGTCCGCACCGCAGCTGCATCAGAAGAATGCCCAACACCACACACTGTCCCGCACCCAGCTGCCTGCATCAGAAGACATGCCAACTCCCACGTCTCGCACCCGACAGCCTGCATCAGAAAGGAATGCCAACTTCCACGTCCGCGCCGCAGCCTGCATCAGAAAGGATTGCCAACGCCACGTCCGCACCGCAGCCTGATCAGTAAGTGATGCCAAACTACCCACGTCCGCACCCAGCCTGCATCAGAAGGATGCAATCTCCCACGTCTCGCACCTCAGCTATTCATCCAAGCGCCGCATCCCCTTCCACTCCTGAAGACAGACAGTCAACTTGTCATTAACCATCCCGTCGCATCTAGCCCTTCTCATCTGTTCACAGTCCAGATTCAAGAAAGAAATACCTTAATATTATATTTTCTCATCCCCATTCGCCTAATGCCAGTTTTAACTTGTAACTCTCCAGTATCTTGCTTCTTCTCTCTCAAAAAGAAAGGGTACTTTTCCCGACTAACCACACCATTGCCACATGTGAAACCGTTATACCTACACAGCGTCACAGTTATTCGAATCCCACCATGCAAGGCCTTCTACCTTCAAAGAACACAGGATGCCAACTATCTGAGTGTTTGATATGACCCCGAAAAACGACCTCCCGCTCCTGTGTTCCGAAATAAAACCTCTCATTGCGTTCAACGCAATGGAAAGTTATCTGCGAAAATTCGAGCGAGAACACCACGAGAGCTGAAGTGAACGACCCATCGCACGACTTACATAGTTATGAGTAGTTGTGATCATCATGGCATAACCGAAAAGTTAATCCACTTGGCTGCAGGGACCTGGCGGCGGGTGGGGGGGGGGGTGTTTTCCACAAAGAGTCTTTAAGTATGACTTTAAAGTCGCCCACTTAACTTCCTATGCGCATTCCCTGTTTTGTAACGCGGCGCATTCCTAATTGACTAGATTTTATCAATGGCGGCGCATCCCCTGGATATGATCCCTGACCTAATTGAAGCTGAAGCGCATAATAAACCCGCGCATCTTTGGGATTTAAGTGCGATTTAAGTCTACTTAAAACTCTTTGGAATATTACGTGCTTTGCGTTTGTCTACCCTGTGCGCGGACCAACGTAATAATGTACGTATCATGCTATTGTACTGAGCTCTGAGTCTGTTATTTAACACACCAGCGCCCGTCACACCCGTTACTGTGCAATGAGGCACCATGCCGGCATTCAAGTTGGTTAGCGTTATTGTATAAGCCTCAACTGTAAGCAGTTCTTTAAACACCACACACAACACAACACACCACACACACACACAAGAAGTAAAATACGAAAAAAAAAAAAAAAAACCATCTCCGACTATAGTCAATACCTTGAAGGCGTCTTTTAAGTCTGGATTGCTATCATCTTATAATATGGCCACAATGGCAACAATGAGTCCACTGAAGATCCAGCCAGTTTGAATCCCACATAGTATGATCAGATAATACAACGTACACTGCAGTACGTATGCATCAGATTAGCGGTACCTGCACGGAGAAAACAATTCCAGTTAATGTTGTATTCCACAGAGTTTGGGGATAATGTAACTCTATGGTCTGTATCTTTCACTTGAGAAGGACGTTTTCCGAGACTCCCGCGACCGTATCAGTCACATAGGACTCGAGACGTCTCCGGACTGGAAAAATCTCACAAATGTTCAATTTCCCCGCAACTCATGAGACTTACGCGGAGGCGTCTCCGGATAAAAAAATAAGTATGTTAGTATATAGTATAATAAAGTATATAATATACATATATATAAATATATTATAATATATAATAAATACGCTCGAAGTCTCTTCGAGATGCAGCGTACTCAGTCTTGGAGAACTCGTAATGCCTCATCTCAGGCGCCAATTCACTGCAAAACGGGCTTAGTGAGGAAGAGGTTATGAGATGTCACAAGTTGTCCCAATTATTTACCTCTCACCTTTGTTCATGCGCGCACGCACACAATCGCGAAGACCTCCCTGATTTTTCGGTCCACTTACCGTGATGACAGGCCAGCAAGTAGTGGCGTTACTGCGTCAGAATCTGGATCAAAATTGCACTGCGATCACTGGTATGTGGCCTTCACGGGATGCCCAACGTAGAAAAGTCTATGGAAACATGAAAACTTCGTATAAAATTATGACTAATTTAATTCAGGGGAAACTTTGCTATTCTCGTTCGCGCTAATGAACGACCACCAACCCATGGGTCAAAATATTTCCTTAGAATCATTTTGGTCATGTTCGATGGAATTAAACAGACGTGTATCAACTCACAATTTCATCATTTACCTCTGACCCGACATCCTGACTATCATGAAATTCGGACCTGGCGTCCATGACAAGAGTAAGTTTGGACATTTTGCCATGGGGCGTTGAGCGCCTCCAACAAAAAAATAACCCCCAGGGCGGGTACTATGCCATATTAGGAGGACAAGCAGAGAGAGAGAGCTAGGGATTAGAAAACGATGTGTTTCAAAAACTATGACCTTATATCAATGGAATTGTTATCATTCAAGGTTATTCCAATTACCACCTCCTCCTCCATCCTCTTTCTCTCTAATCCCAACTCTTTCTTGAAATGGGTTGATATGGCGTACCTCGCCTTAACAGTGCGACCCTATTGAGAGATCACAAGAATATGGACAGAGAGACAGAAATTACTCAGGGTCCATCACTATCTACCTATATTTTTTCTTCTCAAAAGCTTCCATTCTTTACCTCTCAACCTCATGCGGGACACGTTGACATTAAATTGGTAAAACCCTCTTTTTCCTTACCTTCCGCCCTGCGTAGTTGCAACTCCATTGAGTGATTCCTGAAGATTGAAGAGAACCAGAATACTGAGCGCAACTCCACCACCAATTACCATCCACTCGCCTCCCTTACATCCTGTTATCAACAAAACAACGTTATATAAGCGTAAATATATAATTGATAGGAAAGGCTGAAACAGCACACTTTCGTCCAAGTTCCTAAGTTATGAAATAAGCGACTCAGATAAAAACACGAAAACAAGATTACGGGAAATATAGAGTTTGGTAATGCAAAGATGAATATTAATTGTCATTGCCAACTTTCCGATGTCCTAATTTATTGTAAATGGTTGGATCGCCGAGTGGCGGCCATTCTGAAAAAATTTCGGACTATACCCTCCTATATTTTTCACTTAATTTCAGGCGGCGCCCGCCTATTTTCAAATCCTGGCAGTCCGCCCACCGAATCGTAAATTCTAAGAAAAGCGGGTGGTAATTTTCGTTTGCCCGTTATATACAGCTAACGTCCCAGATAAAAAGGTAAACCCAACTTTGAGAACGCCTTCGTATTAAAACTGTATAACTTATGTGGTCATTAA
This sequence comes from Paracentrotus lividus, assembly GCA_940671915.1. Taxonomy (NCBI): domain Eukaryota; kingdom Metazoa; phylum Echinodermata; class Echinoidea; order Camarodonta; family Echinidae; genus Paracentrotus; species Paracentrotus lividus. Next base: position 2,261 of record CALNVZ010000188.1, on the reverse strand, counting down.
TCCTTTATATCATGACAAAGAGTAACTCATAATTCTATTCAGTGATGCACCAAAATTATACCTGCTACTGTTATTGCATGAACTGAACACTACAAGTTTTTGAACAAACTTTGGTCAGGAACCATTTGTATCAAATTTTCCTTTCCAGAAATAACAACTGGCTTTCTGCATCATTCATTGTTTGTTTGCAGGATCAGCCTCACCTGCAGGCCCATTCATTAGGAACAAAGATTACTTTGGACTATCGGAATGCAAGGGCTGCTTGCTCCAAAACTTGCGTACTGGGCACTTTTTACGCTTAGTTTTTTAAAAGACCCAACTGCTTAGTCATCTGTCACAACACAGTATAACTTAGTGAGTAGATCAATTATAATAGGATATGAGTTGGCTCTTTATCATAAATTCCAAATTTTTAAGGTTACCACAAAGCATAATTATATTTTTTTTAGTATGAGGCTCTCGAATTTGGAGATTTACTTTTTTTTTCTGGGAACGCAACTGTATAGGCGCGAATTAAGGGGCGTACGTTCTGCCCCCTTTATGAAAGCATCAAAGTAATATATTCAAGTTAAACTACGTGGAAACATAATAACTTAGTCAGGGATCGATATCTAAGATCAAATTACATGCCTGTATTTTTCAGGAGTTCGGGAGCCTCAGTATACCCTACAGCACCTTACCAGGACTAGATAATCGGACATTCATGATCTCATCAAAAAGACTAGAATTGAAGAAGTAAGGCGACTGTTTACGATGACGAAGATGCAGTGTCTCCGTGGAGAGACGGGAGATAATGATCGAACAAAGGACATCGTCGCCTGTTTGGAAGACAAATATCAATGATGACACAATCAATGATGCATAAAATCGTGTGAACTCTATAATATATCAAGGGGGGGGGGGGAAGTTAGGTGTGTTTGGAGCTAGGGTTTCCGTAGCCTCTTGATCGACGGACCCCTGTTTGGCTGATCTTCGTTTGCGTAAATAGTGCCGAGCGCATGCAAGTCGAAAACCCAGCTTCCGCTCAACAGGCCGAACTCGACGAAGCTCGGCATTCATTCGGCAGATGGACTATCAGCCAAACAGGGGCCTCGACAAGAGGCTAGGGTTTCCGTAGAATGGAGGTTGATGTTTGACTTGGCATTATTATGCGTGGCTTACATTGGGTGGGAGCAAGGCGACGTGAATGAACGTTTTGAAAGGGGTGAAGGGGAGGGGGGGGGCGAGCCTTAACATTAAAAAAATAAACTAAGTAGATGGTCATTTTCGCATTTTTGTGACACGCTTTCTACTGAAAAAAGCAGGGATGCAAGACCATTCGTGAGGTAATGAGAATACCCAACATTTAGAATTGCAGCATTATATATATATTATATTATACCAATGTAAACCATGCCAATACGAAACTTTTTTACTCTTTTAATCATCGAATAAGCGAACTATATAAGATTAGGCCTCCCTTGTTGATAATGTTCTAGGAATTGAATATGAGAAAATATCCTACCTTGATGCGGGCGCAACGATCTCTTCGGTCACCTCAGAAAATGTTTTGCCTGACCTCAAAAAAGAAGAAGACAAGGAAAAAAACAAAAGAAGAAAGAAAAAGAAGATCAATTGAATCAAAGATACGATACAAAAAGAAAGGGAAAAAAAAAAAAAAAAGCCGGCGGACAAGCCCACACTCGTGTCTAGTACATAGAGATGTGTATGCTACTAACAAGTGAAATTTATGGCTATTGAGCGTGTTTATAGATATCGAGAAGAGATAATATAATAGCTTATGATATAATCAGGATATTGGACTGGGAATAAGGACTTTTAAAAAAAAAAACTACCTTAGTAAAATATGATATTTCATGAATCATGAAGGAACGGTTAAATAAAATCAAAAGAGGAATAGAGAGGGGGACAGAGGTGATGGTACAATATGAGATAGCATTAAGACGTGCGGGGGGCGGCGGAGAGAAAGAGAAAGAGGGAGAGGGAGAGATAAAGAGAGGCTGCGTAGAGACAACTATAGTGGCGAGAAAGACAACTGAATAAATATCCTTTGAAAATACACCTACTGATTAAACATCAGAACATTAATAGAATAAAAATCAAAAGTGTTACCATCTCAGAGTCAGCCGAATAAAGTCCTTGTAAATACCATCTTCGCCAATGTGGAATGTCAACTCTGTATTGCGGCTCGTCTACCCACCGACATTGGATTCACGATCCTTGATGTATTTTCCTTGCAGATTCAAGTGAAAAAATTCACG
>CALNVZ010000186.1:0-10622 GCA_940671915.1 Paracentrotus lividus | reverse complement strand
ATAGGCATTTTACGTGTTTCGGAATGACGAACCTTCGGAATAATGGACCTTCGGAATAACGAACCTTCGGAATTACGAAGTGTAACCGGTCAAAGCCTTCTCACGCGTATTTGGAAAATGACAATAGGCGGCGTGCATTGAAATGCACTAGCGGAATTCGTAAACAAGTTGTTTTTCGCAGGTGCGCATTTCAGGGATAAATTAATCATTCTCTCCTTTTTCTCCGTTGAGTTCGGTTTACTTTTCTACGGCTCTTCACTATATACAACAAAACGTATGTTTAAATTGGATATCACTGTGAATGCGGGGGAGATAATTTATCGACCACTAATTGGAAACAATTATTACTTTGGATTACACATTCTGGTGGTCTACATACGTTGTCGTTGCACATACACTGTTCGTCATAAAGGTGGAATATTTTTTTGCCGCTATAGCGACATGATTTTGCTCTGACTCTAATTTCTTGAATAGGTTTGTCCCTGCTTTTACCTTTTGGGACCCTGGCTATATCTTGGACATTCTCCCAACCCTTCACGTGGACCATTTTCCAAAAAACATTTGTCAACCCCTGTGATGCCCATTTTTGTCATTTTTTTCTCATTTTGGGGCCCCTTTTTGTTTTCCCGGCCGATCAAGCCCCCCTCAGTCCTACCCCCAGGAAACGCGACTGAGGTGTACTGTTTTATATTGTTCTTTAAGTTAAATCTATATTTCTGGGGACAGGCTTAGGTCCTTTGTCAAGGGGAGGGGTTGAAGTAAAAAACGAGATTGGTGAAAATTCGGAATATTTTATTCCATCTTTATGCTGAAAACAAAAGAAATGACAAACCACCTTTAACTCTTAAATATCATCATTTTCCATTTAAATTTTGTTTAGCCTCGATGACAAGGCTGTAAATAGTCATTATTGATAATATTTTATTTTGATTTATGTTTGGTTGAAATTTTACAATACAATTTACGGAAGATAAAAATTTCCATGGTGTAAAAATGAATAAAATGAATGTTGACCCCAATCAAAATAAATTTTGATCCCTCCCCTAGACAAAAGAGGCGAGCCTGTAACCATAACTCTAGATTTAATTTAAAGAACAATAACAAATCTCCACCTCAGACGTATTTCCTTTGGATAGGACTGAGGGGGCCTTGGTGGGTCGCGTGAACAAAAAAGGGCCCCGAAAATAAGAAAAAATGACGAAAATGGCCATCTTCTGGGGGTGACAAACTTTTTTGAAGAAAAATCCCCGGGAAGGGTTGAAGGAACGTCCAAGATATACCCAGGATCCCAGAAAGTGAAAGCGGTGACAAACACATTAAAAAAATTAATAACGGAGCAACATAATGTCGCTTGAGCCAGAAAAAAATATTCCACCTTTATGACGAACAGTGTATATCGCTGTTCTTGGCACATGATTAGACGCTGTATAATATTAACGGAGTTGCAAGAAATCTTGATTCAAAGGAGTCAGAATAGTTTATAGACAATATACCGAAAATTGACTCTCGAGATGGGCAAGTCCAATGCATCAGTAGGACGCTAAGTCAAAGGATAGAGTCAAAACAATATCACACAGCCAGGGTGACTAGCAGAGACGTAGTACGAGGCACGACCAGGGCACTTCGACATGGCATGAGCCTCGGGAACCCCCGACTCTGACGGCGGAGATTACCTTATCGCTGGGAACGCCGAAGTTGAGCAGTCCTGGGTCGAGCTCTACCCGGTGAGTCACTCTTATCATTGGGTTAACTTATGTTAGTTCTAACCCCACAAACATGTCATTCCCCGCCCGTGTGACAGTATCGAATTCTTTAGGAATAAATTCAGTCGAGCTACTTGGCAGTGGGGTCGTTAGTACGTAGGGCATCAGGTAAACCAACCAGCCCCCGTCGCGAACCGTCGCCTTCGGCGACGGGGCAGTGTATAGTTATGACATCAGGGGCACCTGTAGCCCCGGGACGCTGCCACGGCACCGGCTGCCGCGATAAAGGCACCTGGTGCTTTCGGTTCTTTCAGAAATAAATCCATATCCTTCAGGGAGTTTTAGTCCTAGCTCCTTCTGAGGCCCTTCCTAAAACCGCTGGCTCAAAACGGGCCTCGCCTTTATCCCCACAAGGTGAATTCTTAGGCGCAAACAAACCAAAAGACAAAAGAAAAGAAAAAGAAAAAAAATAAATAAATAGAACTAATATAATAATATGGAAAGGGGAATAGACTTTATCGATTTTGGCTCCCGTTTGAATTGAATTGAATTTATTTTCCATATCATTATTCATAAGGGCATGCGAATTTCACTTTTAAAAGCGGAAAAGTTACAGAAAAGGAGAATATTAACATGGAATGTGACAGATAGGGGAAAGTCAAAGCAACACGAACAATATTAATAATTACACAATGTGTTTTCATCGAGTCAAATAATGAGTAAGCAAAATTTAGTAGGAGAATGCTCTGTACGTAAACCAATAACATAGACTTTACAGCTTTCTATCTAGGGGTCTATCTACTGCGGTGTCCCGGGACACGGGAAAGTATCCTGCCCGCACTATAACCGGGAAAAATCCGTAGGTGATCGGTTACATGTTACATTACAATCAAAGTCAATTAGATTTTTAACTGCTAGGCAATAAGTTTGAGGTAGAGATTATTACATGGAAAATCCTTATTGATAGCTATTCGTTGGGCCTCTACATAATTTGAGACAATTTTAGTCTGTATGTGACAAATAATCAAATCTGACCGCATAAAATAAGCAGAAGGTATCTGAATATGTATTTGTTGTGTAGCTATGATTAGAAATCATTTTCAGGAAGAACCATACTCGGAAGGAATTGTTTTTCTTATCTTTTAAATAGGTGCCCAGTCCTCACCGGGTTTGGTGTACGTGACAGCTATCGTGAGGCGCGGCTTTCAGGCTGTCGCGGACCTGGTATTTCACGCGGGCTGTGAGTTGCCGCCATACGGGCGGATGGGTATTTTGCGCTGTGTACATACTCCGCGTACAATGTCTAGTATTGCCTGCTGCGGTTTTACACGTGCTTTGCGAACAGAATCGGTGTCATGCATCCTACGCCAGGCTCTCTATACAGGATTTGGGTCGATCGGCTTGCTAAAACTAAGGATTGTATAGTCAAATGGATAGGCTCTTAGTTTAGATAGAGGATGCACCTTTACAGTATCCTTTTCAAGCATATACTCGTCAGCTGTTTTATACATCAGCATTAAAAATGCGTATGTTCACAGGTGCGAATTCAAGAATATGCAGAACATTTATAACACGGACGTTATAGAGCAGGGGGTTCAGCGTATGGCAATTGTTCTTATACGTATCGAGTCACAGCTTCAATTTGCAAGACATTGTATTTCAAAGAGATTGGAGTGCATATTTCCGACGTTTGGAAGTAATTGCTCAAGAAACTTTTCGGTCGGCCTTTTTGTATTGTATTTATTTCTATCGTTAAAAACTGCATCAATAACAAATATAATCTACAGAATGAATATAGAATAAAATGAATGCGGGGGAAATGCCCACTTTTCAGTAACACTTATGTTGTTGCATGTTTTCTTTAAACTTAATTGAAATCGTTTGTTACAAAGTTTCAGCTATATTGCAGCTCAACGAATGAACTTGCTAACTGTTTCTTCTGGCAATCAATATGAACTAAACAATAAGAAATGCAATGTTTTAGAGTACTTGGCAAAGACATCTACCTTAACCTGATAAAGGGTTTAGGGAGATACTTCCTTAAAAATATAAAGAGCTTGGTTCCAAAAAGGGACTACTATCGACTTGTGATGAAAATGAGTATTGAACCAGGACTTTGTCAGGTAACAATACCTATCTTGAAGAACAGTTACAACGTAACTGTGAAATGCCAACTTCAGGAAAATTGCCGCTTTTAATTTTGGAATTTTCATAGACGCCTTGTACAAAAATCTGGCAAAGAAATGCCGTTTACTCTGAAGTTACGAAAATGGATTTGTCGCATTTTGGAATGAAACTCTTCATAAACAGAAAGCTGTCAAAATTACTTGGTTTTATATTTAGTCAAAGTTGAAATGGGATATACATATTTTTGATGTTATAAAAAGATGCAATAATAATTATAATACTGAATCAATATAATAATAATAAAGATTTGTTTTAAGTTTGGTCAAACAGTATAACTACGCAATAATCCGACCTTATTCGAATTCACGGGTATATATTCGACCAATATTGGAATATGGTGTTCCTTTCTCAATGGAACACTTAAATCAAGTAAGTGGTTTAGAAGATTAAGTAAGAGGTTGAAAATAATGCTTGTCATAAATTAATAGAATAAGAAAATGCTTTAACAAGATGTTGATTGGAACGTTTACAAACAAGAAGAAGAAATATATGTATCGAATTCGGCAAAATTATTACATAATTCTTCTTGTAGTAATTGGCTCCGAGAAAGAAGAAGGTCACAATTTCTTTAAGATGTGTTCCAAATTTTAAACAATTTAAACTCAAAATAATATTAATTTTGCAAAATATTTGAATGTATATAATTTATAAACTAAACACACATTTACTTGGATCCAATTGTTTAATAACTCTACAATATATTTTGTGTAAATGTCACACGAGTCCCAATGGAATGGCTGTATTGCATTTACGTATTTTAAACTATGAACATGCCTATTTCTGCGAATCGGCTGCTAATCATGTATCCTTTGTTGTTAGGAGCAATAAACCATTAATTGAATTGAAGTGAATTGTGGAGTCATAAAGAGTAGACATTATAAATTTTCCAGGGGTCCTATCGGCGAGGCAAAAAAAATTTGGGGATTGTTTTTGGTACCGTTTCTGTAATAAATATAATTTTCCAATTCCCTCCAGGAGAGGAATGGCCAAGAGCGCCATGAACAGGCGTTTGGGACAGGCTGCGATTACCAGATCTTGCGTAGGGAACCAATGGCCCAGGAAACTGTTTCCTGTGCCCCTGGTTGAAGCACCGTCTTCCCAGCCAGCCGGTCACGTGAACCGTGAACCTCTGGTTCCCTCATGTGTTGTGTAACCATGGAATCGCAGCCTGTTCCCTTCCGCCATTGCAAACAAAGAATTAGGATAATGCTTTATATATAAGTTCACATTTATCTTATATCATAATATGTCAAATTGGAAATCTATTCGATATATATGTTATATAATTATTGTTTCATTTATATATTGAATTGAATTGAATTGAATTGAAAATTATTCGACATCATCAGTAAATGTACATGATATTTGGTCAACATTGTTTCAACATGAATTGAATATACCGAACTCAAACGGAGTTATTAAAATTTGAGAAAAAGGCAACAAGAAGCATTTCCATTGCATTTCTTATTACAATGCAATATCAACCAATTTTAAAACCATGCTTTTTTCAATTTAAAAAGGCGTCTTAAGCCATTGTTTACTTTAACCTAAATACTTGAATTAGAAGTATTATCACGTCACCTCCTTTTTATGCTCTATGTTTCCCTGATGGAAAAAAAAAGGAATGTAAATCACTTTGAGGACATATTAGAACATAATTATTGTGCAAATTACATATGAAAATATCTGGCTTAATGAGCCATGTACAGGTATAATCTGTGGGACACAAAACAATTTCAATGGCATTTTATGAACTCTATTCCAACAAACGTAATCAAAACAACAATCGTTTATCTTTTGATGGAATGTCATTTTCGTCACAAAACTTACAAAAGGAAAAGCCTTTAATTTCTGGAAATACAAAGGAAAATTGTCGTTTTGTTCAAATGCTTTTCAAGGGAAGATTTCAAAGACTCCGAAACAAGAATAAGTATGCTGCTTACAATGCAGACAATGAATGATAGTCACAATAGTCAATGCTTTGATTTGAATTATTCTTATCATAACAAATTTTCTATTTGCATTGACATGCATGGTATATAATCTTGAACCGAACATTTCAAAATATTTGATGAGCATACAAGAAAAAAAGGGACTAATTCCACTTTTTACGAAAATTGAGTCATTGACATCAGGCCATTGTTCAGGTACGTACCCTTCTTTGAACAAAAAGATTTTCTTAAATAGTGATTGCAACTGTAAGAATATACATTTTGTGACTTCCCTTTTACATAAACGCGTGTACAAAATCTGGTAAACAAATGCCATTTCCTCTCAAGTTATAAAAGTGGATCTACTCTATTTTGTGTGCAAGCTCTTCATTTGCTTTGCACTCTGAACATATTCTATAAATTCTGGGGGTTGTTTTTATTCTACTTCACAATTTCTCATGTCATTAATGTTGTGCTGAAAATTTGCGTAATCTACTTTTAGAATTGTTTTCATCCAGTTATTAGTAATATTTTATGAATTATTTTATATTTTTATTTTTATATTGTATGATGCATTATTCTTATTGGAAAGCATTGCAACATTAGTCCTAGGACTAACGCTTTGCGTTTGATTTTTTTTTACCAAATAAAACCGAATTGAATTAAATTGAATTGAATTGAATTTTTCTTTATCTGATTTTCGTCAAATGATCTCGTACAAGCGTTGTGGCCAAAGGATTGTGTTCATGCAACAGAGGTTTTAGAAGTGAATAAAGTAAGACATTCAGGTTCACTTGGTAGTTTTAAAATGAATCTATGCATTAATTTTTTTTACAATAAAATACCCACACTGAAAATTGACTATGAAAGATTATTTCTAACACCCCCTCCGGCGTTGTTTACATATTTCATACATCATATGGGTAACTTGTTGTAACATAATAGCAAGTGTGTAAAAAAACAAAAAACAAAAACAAAAACAAAACAAACAAACAAAACAAACCAGAACTAAACACATAGACCATTGTCATTAAAAAGAAAACCAATTCAAGAATCCCAAATTATTAGGGTTCACATTTTTTTTTAATAGAAGCTTTTTTAAACAAATTCAACAGCCCAAAAAAGCCTAAAAATCGATGGAAATACCAAATGCCCCACCTGTATTAACTGGGGTTATTATATAAATCATAGCGTCATGCCTTATCATCAAAGAAAAGCCATAAAGATCATATTCAAACATCAACTAATAGCCCCAAAAGCTTCTAGATTTTTATCTGGAAGCAGTCATTTATACAGAAAAATAAAACTCTATACCAAATTAACAACGTTCGAAATCAAAACACCAATAAAAAATCAACCATTCAGGACCTTAATAGTAATTGTTCTTATCCAAATTTTCTTCCTGATGATTACATTATAGGAATAATTTCTTCCGTTACAACAATTCGACTTGGGCAAGGTTGACTAATTACATGGTTTAAACTGGGGTATAGTTATGGCGAATCTAATTTATGTAATAATTAACCTCACATCATACCATACGTACATCATGCTGTAACTGCTGTCACTCGAGGTAAATAGGAGGTACATGTCGTTAGGAGATCAGGGTGTCTGCTTTTGCTTCCCAGTGGTATCCCAACCGAAACGCGGTCTTTCGTTTCTCTGCTTTTGCCCTAGGGGAGGCCGGGGATGGAAGTTACACAGCGTCAGTTGTTACAGTTCTCAGTGTGCTAAGCTGGAACAAGAGAGGATGTGCTAAGTGGCATCTATATACAGCCTACACATAGCTGTGATGAACTGCCGTGCGTGAGGTTTCTCCGTTGTTTTATTAAAAAGTAAATCAACAAAAACCATCTTTTACAGTTGAAAGTAAAATTTGACAAAAATTGAAACTTGTAATATAAGGGGAGATCCAAACCTGAAAAAGAAGCCTGGTTAGTGATTTTAATGTTGTTTCTGTACAAACTAAGCACACCTTGACTATTCTAAAGAAAATATTATAGGGCACAATATTTCAGAGGTGTGCTCTTCAACATTTGTTGCGATCACCTCTAAATTCAGAGGGCGTCCAAAATTGTTGCCCTTTTTATGACAATAGTGTTTTAGAGATAGCATTTTAAGGAAATATCAAATCGATCCAAAATACGGATCATATAAAAGAGAAATAAATTGCCTACAGGCTGAAACCTACTTTGATGGAATTTGAATACGTAAAAATGAATAATTAGCTCAAACAAGTCATTTTTCATATTTTTTTCAAAAAAATGAATGTAATCTAAATTATACTTCGCACATATATCGAAACTGCGAACGAAATTTTTAATTGTAACTATTTAGAAAATTGTTGAAATATATGCACTAAATCTTGTGAAACTGCAGGTTCGTATATTATTTTAACAAAAAGTTATATCATCCTAAAGTCGTGATCTTGATTTCGCCGAAAATAACATTCTGGTCAATATCTCTGAAAGCTCCGTACACGAACGTGTATTACTCTATTGGAATGGGTATGGTGTCTTATATTAACAAACAATCTTTCAGTCTAAACCCTAACTCCATTGTATCAAACGAATGATAATGAATCATGTATCATTCTAGGCTCTATGTAGAAAATACGGATATAAGCATCGACTTTAAATCGCTAGTATCAACTTAATATTAATATTACTAATCAAATCGAAGGGAAAAATCATTAAACTGATAACGAATGATGAGTCTGCACTCATTCCTCTGAGGTGCAACTTTTTCCTTTATTCGGTAGCCCTTTGTACACTGTTCGTCATCATAAGGTGGAATATTTTTTCTAGCTCAAGCGACATTATGTTGCTCCGTTATTAATTTCTTGAATGTGTTTGTCACCGCTTTCACTTTCTGGGATTCTGGGTATATCTTGGACGTTCCATCAACCCTTCCGGGGATTTTTCTTCAAAAAAGTTTTTCACCCCCAGAAGATGGCTATTTTCGTCATTTTTCTATTTTTGGGCCCTTTTTTGTTCACGAGACCCATCAAGGCCCCCTCAGTCCTACCCCAAGAAAACACGTCTGAGGTGGAAATCTGTTATTGTTCTTTAAATTAAATCTAGATGCATGGTTACAGGCTCGACTCTTTTGTCTAGGGGAGGGGTCAAAATTCATTTTGATTAGGGTTCAACATTCATTTATTCATTTTTAAACCATGGAAATTTCTATCTTCCCTAAATTGTATTGTAAATCTCAACCAAACATAAATCAAAATAAGATATTATCAATAATGACTATTTACAGCCTTGTCATCAAGGCTTAACAAAATTTAAGGGGAAAATGATGATATTTAAGGGTTAAAGGTTGTATTTCATTTCTTTTGTTTTCAGCATAAAGATGGAATAAAATATTCCGAATTTTCACCAATCTCGTTTTTTACTTCAACCCCTCCCCTAGACAAGAGACCTAAGCCTGTCCCGGAAATATAGATTTAACTAAAGAACAATATAAAACAATACACCTCAGTCGCGTTTCCTGGGGGTAGGACTGAGGGGGGGGCTTGATCGGCCGGAAAACAAAAGGGTCCCAAAAAGAGAAAAAATTACAAAAAATGGGCATCATGGGGGTTGACAAAACCTTTTTGGAAAAAGGTCCACGTGAGGGTTGGGAGAACGTCCAAGATATAGACAGGGTCCCGAAATGAAAAAGCAGGGACAAACATATTCAAGAAATTAAAGTCAGAGCAAAATCATGTCGCTATAGCGGCAAAAAAAATATTCCACCTTTACGACGGACAGTGTATTGTTTCTTTTTTTAACGATGCATTTTAATATTGTATAACTTATGTAGGAATTTCTTCCTTTTTTAATGATGCAAGAGTTCTTGAAAAATATGGACTCAGATCCCTAAACTGCTTGTTGCCTGCTAGGATTTTATGGGGAGGGGGGGGGTCGAAAATTGAAAAGTGGACCTTTTTCAGAAGGAGTAAATTTTCGAGCGCGAACCGAAAATTTTGCCTATAACAGTATATTTTACCTTATAATTTTCTTTTTAATTCTTTTACGAGGTGATGATCACCTCCCTTTCAGCAAAATAAGTTGTGAGCACGAAGCGTGAACGGTAAATTAATTTACATTTTCATTACTTCACTTGCGGAGTCAGGAATCAGTCCATGGGCTTTCTATGATAACTCTACAAGCGCGAAGATCGAGCCGAAATTTTGACTCATAATGACCTGAAGGTAGTGTATTTTCTGACACATTTTGCCTATTATACTTACGGATCCTTCCGCCACCCCCCCCCCCTGGATCCGCGCCTGGTGTTTTGAAAATTGAAAAGTGGAGTTTTTGCCAGATTTGAACCGGCGAGCGCGAAGCGCGACCAAGAAATTTTTGGATATAATGACTTAAAGGTAGTGTATTTTCTGACACATTTTGCCTCTTATGCTCACAGACCCGTAATTATGATTTGTATAAGGTTTAGACATTCGAAAAGTAAACATTTCGCAAGGATTCAACTTGCGAGCGCGAAGTGCGAGCCGGAAATTTTACTGTTTAATGGCCTGAATATGGTATGTTATATTATGTAATTTGTCTCTTACATCTTTCTGTTTTCTTGATGATCACCTCCCTTTGTGAAAAAAAAGTGAACCTTGCCAGTGCAAAGAGCCTTTTGCCTTGTATTTCAGGCATATTGTGCCTCATATCTATTTTGATAGTCCTTCACAGAAGGATGACTAAATTCCAAAAGGTACGAACGCGAAACGCGAGTGAAAGAAAATTACTCAAAATAACATTAATGCTGTGCATTTGAAGCACATTTTTTTGGACCTATAATTCGG
>CALNVZ010000182.1:0-14116 GCA_940671915.1 Paracentrotus lividus | reverse complement strand
TATTCCTGTTGTTGAGATCTATATTGATTTTAATATTTGATTGTTTTTTTAAAATATAATTCAAATTAAGGTTTTTAGCAAAGCAAAATATAATGCCACGTCATGATTTCCCAACTAACTTACAGCCGGATTAACCGACTACCATCATTAATTTGACGAGGTGAGCGTCATGTCACATTTCCCCAAAATTCCTTATTTATCGAAATTTCAATGCGCTAAGAAGACCAAGGAAACTTCCTCTTAAAATAAAATCAATATAGTATTGAAGAGACAGAATATTTAAGAATCAATGATGTAAGCATTGAATTGTTTGCAACATTGTACGAGCTCTTACTAATTTAGTTTGCTTAATTTCTTACACAAGCGACGGCGATGGGGCGTAGTGTTATATCATCCGGGCAGGAGCGGATGCGAATATACAGTCGTCTTCGTCGTAGAGGGAAGACTGCCGTTTTTATCCACCAAATGCCAAAATCTGTCAAATTCATTGCAACAACGTCGAATCTACAACAATAATGTTATTTCATTTCTGAAACAATATCTAAAACCATTGAAAAAAGGTCACATACTGTAAAACTGAAGAACTAGTAGGAGCGACGTATTCCCACTCCAAAAGTTTGGACGACATTACCATAGCTAACGGTGATGCAAACAATTAGTCTCGGGGATCGTGCACAGCACAATAATATTAAAGACTTACAAAAACCAAATGAACATTTCAAGATTATGATAACCTTTATAGCTTATCATATTAGATATATAGGGAGTGTATTCGGTTACAATGTAATTTGTCATTACTATGACAACAAAACTAAAAGTGTGATTTGAACAGGTCCACAATGAAAACAATCTCACTTTGTCTTTATTATCTTTTTTTTTCACTCACTCTGTGCCTGAGGATATACTTCGTAATATATGTTAAGATATAATGACAAAATTAATACATCTTGGGAACGGATTAATCATAAAGTATAAATAGAATAAATGGTAGTTAGAGGAACAGTCGGCAAAACGATTATCACCTCTTGACCAGTTGAGCAGGCTTGCGAGTAAAGCATGCCAGGATGAGAAGAGACGAAAGAAAGTATTCGAAGAATCAGATTGTGTCCAATGTACGCGATATAGCACAGGGCAAGGATATACATGTATATAACGTGCGGATTACAGTGACACGCACAGGTGCCCAAGGTGTGACGGTCCATAATCTCGACGCCCTTGCGGGGGTAATCTCTCGTCTTCTGAATCAGTAAAGATTTTTCGTTGCAGTGGTATGAATTTTGTTGCAATTAAAAGCAGTTTTGACTCTCCAGTTGTCTACTTTAATTAGTTTAAGTAACTCATCTCTTATTAACCCTGGTGTATAGTTTTGGTAACAAGAATCGGCATAAAACCAATCAAGCATAGTTTCATATTGTCCACATTGCGCTAAAAGATATGTTTGAGAGATCTTGTGATATTCCTTTTTTGATATCCGGTGAATTTCAGTGAAAATGTTTGAAAGAAACATAATTAGTTTTTAGGCCTTTGCTTGAGTGCCCGCTCGTCGAAGGTTACGGCATGAACGGAGCGTAACGATATGTGTGTATCACCAACACAAGAGAATCCCGATTAGTTTTCCACGTGAACGCCGAGTTAACGCTGAAAGGTGTCGGGTCCCCGACTTTTCACGTTTTAGACAAGTATTGTGAAATAAATACACTAAATGAGACTTCAATTAATATAATTTTCTTTATTATAGTTATAAGATTCAATCTTTCATTTATCTAACTGTCAATCCAAATCAAAATTTTTCCTTCTCCCAAAACCATACACCAGCTTTAAGTATCTGATCAAAGTATTATGTCTGAGAATTCAAAAAAAAAAAAAAAATACTTGTATTTCCAAAGCCTACTAAATCCCAATACACAATGGATCACCTCAGAGTGGCTGATATAAACATGATGAATAGACACACTTATTCAGTCTAAACTTGTTGTATTGTCATCAGTATTGACCTCGTAGCAATGAGTGATCAGTATTGAGGTGAGAAGTCAGATAAAAAATCTGGGAGCCTACTGTCTTCTCAATCACGTACGGTTAATGTCATTGTCAAGCATAGAAAAATGGCGGCAAGTAGATCTAGATCTACTTTTTAAATTCTAATAATGCAAACTTAACTTGTGTTCCTAAATGTTTACACAAATAAAACTCAATAGTCCGATCCCATAATAAGTGCCATGAATACGGCCTGAGCCTGAGGTGACGTGCCACGTAGAAATGTTTACGCCATAATTTATGCACGATGCTCAAATGATCATGTTAGCATATAAAATACACTACCATTGTGCCTTCAAATGAACAATAGTCACGATAAAATTTTTATTCGTCATTTATTTTTTGGTAAGTCCTCGTTGAAGTTCCTTTTTCTCTTCTTTATTCTAAAAAGGATTCAAGAGTGGCCTTGCCGTAGATCTACACATTTTTTTGAAGTCGAGTCTTGCAGTTTTTCTTGCAAAATGGGTCCACTTTGGTTATGATTGACTAATGACAGCGCCCAAGACAAAAGTGTTCTTTATCGGGAATAGCTGAATCGCTTTGTTCAGTTACGGTCAACGCACTTCACTCATCTGCATTGTTTTCTAGCTCTGTAAGAACTTATAGGTATTTCGATGTGCGTGCCTGAGGAGGTTTTGCTCCCAGGCACACATTACTACGAGGTCGATACGTAGTATCGACCTCGTTAACCAAGTCCTTCGAGAAAAGTATAATTTTTTTTTGATCATTTCTACTTTTTATTCTCTATCCTATATTCGATAATATAACAAATCAAACGTATACTACACACAATTTTTTCTTGTACGTAATGCAAGTTTAAGGGCAATTACTACTTATGTAAAGATAGAAAAAAAAGGAGAAAACTCACCCGCATTCACTGCCTTCACCTGTCCGTCATGGTCCGTAGTCGACGACCTATTGCAAATGGCGCATTATATAGCACACAGCAATACTATATTGTTAAAAAAAGTCGGCCCAAATCAACCCAATCAACTCGGCCTATTCCAAAACTCGGTATATCGCCATAGAGCAGGTTTAAATTACATTCCTCATGGTACCGGTGGTACATACACGTTGTTTGTGTGGGCAAGCTTGTGATTCCTCAGATCATCGTACCCTCAGCGAATGAGAAAAAAAAAGTAGAAAGGGATTGACTCGAAGCTTTACGTAATGCTGATCTTGTCGGAAATAAATCAATCTCGATTGAAAAAGTAGAACTCTGTATCGATAAACTCTGATTGGACTGCCAGTCTTTATTCAGCCGTCTACAAATTGTACACTTGGGTACCGGAGAGCGACAAAATTAAAACATTATTGTATGAATACTGATATGAATACTAAATAAAATACCAAAGGATGAAAGAAAAGAAAAAAACGAAAGAAAGGAAGATAAAAGAAAAAGCAACAAAGAAAAATGAGAAAAAAAAAAAAGAAGAAAAAGAAAAGAAAAAATTTAAAAAAAAGTAAAGAAAGAGAAAATAAGGAGGAAAAAAATGAAACAAAATATCGACAGCATTGTAGCTTTTATTGAGCTCATTTTTGTTGTTGTTGCAAATAGACACCATGTGAGATACGTCCCCGTCGTGGTGTTGGAATACATTGTAGTCATTGTGGACATGTGCTCTCAAATCAGGTAGCCAAATCTCATAGAAAACGTCGCAGTTTTTTTTTCCTCCAGAGAAAATGAAAAAAAAAAAATTAAAAAATAACAAATCCGGAAGAGCAGAAAAAAAGGAAGACGGTTCAGGTCACAATCAAAAAGACAGTAATAAAAACGTTCAACTTTATTTTGGTGAATTTCTTCAAACTGCATGTATCCCATCTTAACTTTTTTTCAGATTAGATGGGGGTTATCTCAACCTATTGATCCAATATATTGGTAGGACTCCGGAGATGAGCAGGTTATATAATAATATTTTTTTTTTTTACACGATATCAATATCATTCTCTAAAGAAAAGCAGTCGCAGAGACGCTATATGAAAAACACCGTTTAAAACTGTAAAAACTCTTATCTATATCATAACTAATATCTCCGATCGATTCCTAAACATGACCACGTATACTCTCAGGTGATCGGTTAGCGATAACGAAAAACTACCTCTCGAAGTAGTACCTTTAACCTTAACTTGGATTGTGTCCTCTACGTTCTTTTGAAAACAGCATGTGAGTTCCGAGATGTGCTTGTCTTATCCTCTAAATTGACCATTATAGTGTAAATTTACTGTTTGGAAGGAAAAACAGATGGACTCAACAGTGATGCAAGGGTGGTACATACCAAACTACCAAGTCATCTAGAAAACCGGTACGTATAAGTCTTTAGTTAAAAAATTATAAACAAATTCAGAAAACGCAATAGCGACAGTACACTGTAGGCCGTGGCTCAGAATGTTCGCGTGCATACTAACTATACACAGCCCCGTTGCCGAAGGCGACGGGATGTACTTCCACCACCCCTATTTTACAGCGTAACTTTCAGTGATGATGAGCGCAAAGTGAATTATTACTGGTCAATTTAATCAATCTAATGTTAAGATGTTGTTGTAAGGTTCTATGATGTTTCACGCGTAACAACGACTAAAAATGAAAGTATATAAGAGCTTCTTGACTTACCAAATTGAATTTTCTGTTGCCTTGTCTCTCTCTCTAGTGTGGTGCCATCGCTGCCATTTCTATGACGTCATTTTACTGTGCGAAGACGTATGGCGAAAGACAACGCACACACGAGAAAATATCTGTTGATGGACTCAGTTCTCTGTATTTTCTACATTATTACAAAAATATATAGTTGATTACTTCATGTGAAACATTCGCAGATGTCACCAATTCGAGGGAAAACTTCAGAGAATTGACTCAATGTGAGTATGAATTCAAATAAGGTATTTATAACCACGAAATTGTGTCATGTATAGATATTTTCAAAACTTCGCCAAATATGCAACTGGTTCGTCATTCCCGTCGCTTCGCGACGGGGCTGGTCGGTTATGGTGCATACTAAACCGACCAGCCCCCGTCGCGAAGCGACGGAACTGACGAACCAGTTGACATATTTGGCAATTTTGAAAATATATACATGACCACAAATTTCGTGGTTATAAATACCTTATTGAATTCATACTCACATTGAGTCAATTTCTGTAGTTTTTCCTCGAATTGTGACATCTGCGAATGTTTCACATAATAATCAACTAATATTTTGTAATAATGTAGAAAATACAGAAAATTGAGTCCATCAACGGTATATTTCTCCGTGTGTCGTTTGTCTTCCATACGTCTTCGCACCGATAAAATGACGTCATAGAAAAGTCAGCGATGGCACAACACTCATGAGAAGAGACAAGGCCAACGGAAAATTCAATTTGTAAGTCAAGAAGCTCTATAATACTTTCATTTTTAGTCGTTGTTACGCCGTGAAACATCATAGAACACCTACAACAACATTCAACATTAGATTGATTAAATGACCAGCTAAAAATTCACACTTTGCCGACTCATTTTCATCGCTGATTATTTCGCTGTAAATAGGGGTGGTGGAAGTACAGCCCCGTCGCCTTCGGCAACGGGGCTGTGTATAGTTAGGTGCATACGTGCTCCCAGGGTAACTACAACAATTCATTACGAGTGGGACTGTCTTAGGCATAATTTGACGTCACTAGATCCACTACAAAAGTCTACATGATCCAACTTAATTTGTGAGTAGAAATATCTGAACCTACTACTACTATGATAGCTTCTAAATGATAACGATAGTGGCATAATTGTGATTGAGGAAACCACCATTCACTTTGTACAGCAGCGCTTCATTCAGTCACACGCATTCCATTGGTTTCCTCTTTCCACCCCATTCACTTGTGTACAAGCACTTGAGCGAGTGGTTTCCGAAACGACGATAAGGCCAAAATAGTATCAAAATGAATAGTTATTCACCCTTATACAATTCTCTGTAATGATTTATCCGTAAGACGATCAAACTTACCAGTAATTTGAAGGCAAAAGGGAGGTTTCTATTTCCGGTGGTTTGATCTGATCTAATCTAATTTGAAGAACAGAGAGGGCGCGCAGCAAAATTACAGGGAGGGGAATCCCCGTATTCCGTAGTCTAGATTTTTAGACACTGAGCGTCAGCGTACACTGACATAATACACGTTATGTTAGTAAGCATGATAAGTTAAAGGGGAAGTTCACCCTGGAATTTTATTGGTTCTAGAAAATGCAGAAAAATAAAGGAAAAATATTAGTTAAAGTCTGAAGAAAACTGACCAAAGAATAGCGAAGTTTTGAATATTTAAAGATTTTTAAAGCAGCTCTCCCATGTGTTGTGTATATTTGGAATTTAACAATGTTAATTCCATAAATTTGTCTTTTTTTCATTGTTCTTGATAAAGGAATGGGTCAATTTGATAGATGCATACATGTATATGAACATAGGTTTGATGATATATCGACCGCACATAACACATAGGAGAGCAGCTCGCACGTACATGACGTCAAAGAATCAACTTTGCTATATTTTGTTCGATTTTCTTCGAACTTCACTCATGTTTTTCTTTTCTTTCTTTTTTTTTGCATTTTTGAAAATCAGTTTAAATCCAGGGTGAACTTCCCTTTAATATAATTATGTGTATATTATACCATGGAGATATAACTCGATTATAATTTACCTTTACCTTTACCCAAGATTCTGTAAACATGCTATTGGCTCAACAGTCAGGTTTCCAGTTCCAGTATCATGGTGAGGTTTCTCTCGCTTGTTTGCAGATTTCTTTTCCTTTCAACTTGTTTGGAGTACATGGTATCTTAATTTTCTTCAGGGCCCATGGAGCCAGTGGGTTTGTGGATATATATTATTTTCTTTATCTCCTCAGCCCCTGCATAAGGAAATCCCCAGCGTCCCTTGTTTTTGTTTTTTGTTTTTTCTTTCCTTTTGAAGATTAATGTATATAACGGCTTTTTTTTCCTTTGGTATTTCTTTTTAAATAATTATCTTTATTTTTACCTAATTTTCATTTTCCAATGACAATGATCAAATCTTTTCTCTCCATTCTTTCGGACAACTTGCAGAAGAAACCAGGGGGGCGGGGGGGAAAACAACAACAATCAACAACAACAGATTCGCACTCATATCCAATCTCCATCTTGCTGTTTGTCCAATCCCACCACGATCACTTCTGCACTGTTTTTTAAATAACTATATTGTGTCCAATCATAATCTTTCAAGCGGCGTATCCCCTTCCTCTCCTATTACAGACAACTCCCCTGCGACCATCTTCTTTCTTCTCCGATCTCATTGGCTCGACCAGCCTAATCCTCTCTTTCCCTCCCCGTTCTCTCAATTGCTCCCGCACTCACAACAGCTCTCCCTTCATTGCCCTTTCTCCCCTTTCAATCTCAATTCTCCCTTCTCACTACTCTCCTCCCCTCATTCAATCTCAATTATCTCCTCTTCGCTATCTCTCACTCCCCCTTTCAATCTCAATTTCTCCACTCTCCACTATCTCTACTCCCCTCCCTCGTTCAATATCATTCTCACGGCCCCTCTCCGCTATCTCTCCTGCCCCATCGCCCATTTCAATCTCAATTCTCCCCTCCTCACTATAAAATCGATGTCTCCCCTTCTCAATATCTCTCCTCCCCCCCCGTTCAATTTTATTCTTCCCTTCTTACTATTCTCTCCTCCCCTCCCCCGTTCATCTCAATTCTCTCTTTCACAATCTCTTACTCACCACCTTTTCAATCTCAAATTTCTCCTCTCGATATCTCCCCTCCGCCTTTCATCTCAATTCTCCGACCCCTCTCACTATCTCTCCTCCTCCCCGTTTCAAATCATCAATTCTCCTCCTTCTCACTATCTCTCCTCCCTGTCCCCCGTTCAGTCTCATTCTCCCTTCTCTAGCTATTTCTCCTCCTTCCCCCGTTAAATCTTCAATTCCCCCCTCTCACTTCTCTCCTCGACCTTCCTGTTTACATCTCAATTCTACCCTCTCACTATCTCTCTTCTCCCCTCCCCGCGTTCAATCTCATTCTCCCTTCTCAACTATCTCTCCTCCCCTTCCCGTTAGTCTCAATTCTCCCCTTCTCACTTTCTCCTCCCCTGACCGCGTTCATCTCAATTCCCCTCTTCACTATCTCTACCTCCCTTTCCTTTCAAATCATTTTCTCTTAACTATCTCTCCTTTTTCTCGCCCCTTTCATCTCAATTATCCCTCTCACTATAACCCTCATTCCCCTTTAATCTTAATCCCCTCACCCCTCTTTCACTATTTCTTCTTCCCCTTTCGAATGCACAATCTCAATTCCCCCCTCACTATCCATTGCATATCATACCCTCCCCTTTAATCTGAAATCTCCCATCCCCCTTATCAATCTAAAACTCCCCCCTCCCCTTTCAATCTCAAATAACTCCCCTCGTCCATTTCAACTAATACTACCCCTCCGCCTTCAATCTCAATACTTCCCTCCCCTTTCAATCTCAATACTCCCGCTCCCCTTTCAATATCAATACCCCCGCCCCTTTCAATATCAATATCCCACTCCCCTTCAATATCAATACTCGCTCCCTTTTCAATCTCAATATCTCCCTCCCCTTTCAATAATCAACTACTTCCCGCTCCCCCCTTTCATTCTCATACTCCCCTCCCCGACTTTCAATCTCAATACTGCCTCCCCCTTTCAATCTCAATCTCCGCTCCCTTTCAATATCAATGACTTCCCGCTCGCCCCTTTCAAATATCAATACTCCCGCTCTCCTTTCAATGTAATACTAACCCGCTCCCTTTTCAATATCATACTCCCGCTCCCCTTTCAATATCATACCCCCCACCCCTTTCAACTCAGTACTGCAGGATCCCTTTTAATATCAATACTCCCGCCTTTTTCCCTTGCAATCTCAATACTCCCACTTCCGCTTTAATCTTCATACTACCCGCTCACCCCTTGTCAATCTCATACTCCCACCCTCTTTCAATCTCAATCATTCGCCCTCCCCCTTTCAATTCATACTCCCTCCCCTTTTCAATCTCAATACTGCCCTCCTGCATTTCAATGTCATATTCCCCTGCTCCTTTCAATCTCATACTCCCCTCCCTTCATCTCAATACTCCCCTCCCTTTCAAATATCAATACTCCCCTCCCCTGTTATCTCTATCTAACTCCCCCAATCCCCCTATAATTCCCAACCCTTAATTCAATCATTCCTATCATTCTATCCCACCAGCACCCTCCTCCTCTGCTGTATCTCCCCTTCCTCTTTCATTCCATTTCCCCATCCCCTCATCACAATCTGCCCTTGTCCTCTCTCGCCTCAAACCCTCATCCCCTCTCCTCTTTCAGCCTCTCATTCTCCATCTCACCATCCTACTAACTCTCTCTCATCCACTTCACTTTTTTCTCAATTCTCCCCCCCCCCTATTCTCCAGGTATGGTTGAAAACTAAATGTTATAATTATTTTGCCATCTAGCTGCAACATATTTTTGAAATTTTTAGTCACTTTATCTATTCATTCTATTTATTTATTTGTTTACATGTTTATACTATACAATCATTAGCATTCATTAGACCATACATTTGTATAGACATTTTAACGGGAGTTGATAGAAAATACAATGGTTACAACAAATTGTTCACTTTTGGTCTACATGTATAATAAGTGTCTACCCTTTAGACCGGGATTGACTGGTTTAGCCATAACATAATTAGTGGTTTTGTACCCTATTTCTATTTCATCCTACACATCTGTTATACACAAGCAATGGATATGATAAGGTTGATTTCATTAGAACAAAGTGATTTTCTGGTACCAAATCTAAACTAGACGCTTTATAAAAATCTGTAATGTGTACTAATTATTCGGTTGGTATGGTACTGATATGTATGTGTAATGCAAAAGTAAGCAGTAATATGGTACAGGAGAGAGAGAACAGAAAAATGTAAACGGAAAGAGAGAATGAAATAAACTTTGAAAAAGAAGAAAATTCAATGTGTAGGTGAGAAATTTAACATTTAATTACCTTTTATGGTGGTGTAACCATAATTCGCGCAGAACCTAGTTCACGCACGGATATGTGAGATGTTGTCGACGGAATATCTCAAAAAGTAACCAATATTGTGAAAATTGGATACTCCGCACCATCAGCAAGAGGGACCAAAAGATAGCTTAATACGTGGTGTATAGTTTGGTAACAAAAAAGGAAATTGCACAGAAATCGATTCAAATGTAGTATACCATGTTGTCACCTTGCACTAAAGATATGTGTGAGAGATCTTGTTGAATTTCCTTTCATTATTTCCGTGATTTTCTTGATATTTTGTTTGTATCTGAAGCGTAATTAACGGCGTTTAAACCTCTGCTGACCAGATTCGCACCGCCCGAAGGTTACGGCGTGAATTAGTGCGAACGATCTGTGTGGTAACCCCACACAAGAGAATCCCCATTGGTTTTTCCAACGTCATGGGCGCTAACCTGTTGACGGGGTCCCCGACTATGCTTTTTATCCTATATTATGAAATAAAGACACTTAAACGAGAATTTTCAAGTACTATAATTTGCTTTATTATAATTCTTGATTCAATCTTTCATAATTTATCTAGTGTGAATCAAAATTAATTTTCTTCTCTCCGAAAACTATACATCACCTTTAAGATACAAACTTTCGTCACGGTATGGTGTATCGAATGTGCAAATTAATGCCAAACATCGGAAAAATTGCGTGTCCGTTGCGAAAAATTCCGAGCTTTTTTTGACAACGGTCTGGAAATCATCATTTTCCGAATTAATTGTCATAAAATTGAGATGATAATTAATATCATCTATTCTAATGAAATTTTGACTTACATTTACTGTTTATTTCCCTTTCCTTAGACTGATGGAATTCTTGATAAATTTTTGTCAAACGCCCCGTGCGGGAATTAAGGTCACATCGTTTTGTTGACTTTTTCAGCAGAATGCGCGATCGTTCGATCGACATATGCACTTTTGAAATTCGCGATATCGTCGAACCTATTGACCTAGTTCACTTCTTTGTTCGGGCGATTCGGAGTTTCGAATTTTGCCGTTATTTGGTATTCATAGTTTTTCGTTGATTTTGAGTAAAAAATGAATATTGTTTGATGATGTCAATTTTGTATAATTTTTGAAATTTGCGCGAACTATGGTCTCCATCCTCCATCATACATATTGACTTTTGGGAACTGTCTCAGCCTTAAATGAAAGCATTTGGGAGAAAATCACCAATATTTATCCTGAATAACTAAATTGGATTGAAATTTGGTTGATCACAAATAAAAAAAAATTGGGTTTGCATGAGAATATGCCGATGTTTATTCCTTAGACCCCTACTTTATAAGTGGATTATATTTACTATGTCATTAAACTTTCAGAACATGTGAAAAAATAATAGGGTTTCGACCTTATCGGACGAGCTTTGGAGGATTCTAAAGACGTATGTTTGTATGTTTTTACGTTTAATTGCCCCATTGACGCACGCGCCGGATATTGAAATTTGATGAGGCGCGTGCGTCTGTATGGTCGGGCTGGAAAAACGATTTTAAACATATAAGAACTCCTAGAGAGAAGTGTCTCAATGGCCAATCAAGAAAAAAACCCGGATTTTACGCGATTACAAAGTGCGCGCAAAACGCGCGCACGGGGCGCTTACGCGCGGAAATTTTTCAAAAATCTTGAAATGCCTCACATACTTGAATAAATAGGGATGATTGAATTTTGAGCATTTTTGATTTTGACCACCAGTTTTGAAAATTTTCAACCTGTTTACAAGCATTTATCAATACGGCTGTCTGAATTATTTTTTGTTGGAAATTGACGCTCTTCAATTTGAGACTCAGCCACATTCATTTGGCCACAATTTTTGACGCCAACGATTAGGTCGGCAAACTTAAAAAAAAAAAAAAAAAAAAAAATGGTGGAGCATTTGCAATTGATGGTGTATCCAACTCAAGATAATTGGGGGTTTGCGTTGAATCATGAAGAATTATTCAGGATTTGTGTAGGCATGTTTTGCCAAAAAATGGCATATTTTGGCAAAATTGACAAAATCTCGTGCGCGGTTCCAAACTTGAAGAAGACGCCATTTCGTTATGAATCGTCTAAACATAAGTGTTTACTGTGTCAAATTGGTTGTGATATTATCACAAGATTACTTTAAGAGCAAAAAAAATCAATTGATCTCAAGCTGCATCTTTCGCCGACCGCGCATTAATGCGCGCAATATCGTGCGTGCGCTTTTTTTCTTGAATGCTTAAAATGACCTGAAACAATGCTCTAATTCAGACCATAAAAGGTGATTTTTGAACATTCTTAAAATTTTGCGGCGCGACGCTGTAAATTCCTTTAATGCGCGTACTTACGCGCGTTGCATATGCTTAAAAGTGCGCTCATTTGAAGTTTTATGGTGTATAAAAATATGATTGATCAAAATGATTATTAGTTATGAAGTTATGATTGATCATGTGATTTTTACAATGGCGTCTACATGACGTCCA
Source organism: Paracentrotus lividus (assembly GCA_940671915.1). NCBI lineage: Eukaryota > Metazoa > Echinodermata > Echinoidea > Camarodonta > Echinidae > Paracentrotus > Paracentrotus lividus. Next base: position 1,586 of record CALNVZ010000182.1, on the reverse strand, counting down.
CATTATGCTAATTGAGCTAGTTTCAGTGCTCAGATTTCACGATGATCTATCAGTTGCTGAAATTTGAATTAATTTAACGCATTATTTTTTGAGTTATCGTGTCTACATAGAATTGTAAGGAAAATAAAATAAAAAAAGAAAGAAAAAGCAAGAATTCGGACAATAACTAAGAGGTGCTATGTACTACATAGTACAGTAACTGAACTAATAATATGCAGATGTGTTAATGTGCCTTTCTGTTCAGTATAACAAGTTTTTCATTATAACGAGTTAGTTGACCTTGGTCCAATTACACACCTGATTATAATGGGAGTGGACTGGTACGGGGTCCATCACTTCAGGTAATCTGCTTTATACAGTTCATCTACAATAAACATAAACCGTTTATGAACATAATATTCACAAACGTTAACATACACAGAAACATGACAACAGGCAGGTTCTAGATAATATCCTTGAAAAAATTACTGCCCGACAATCTATCCCTTATATCTCCATCACCTAAACCTACCCCTTTTTTGGGGTTAGTTATCATCTGTAAATCTGCTTCATATAGTTTCATTCTACATGACAAAACCGTTTACATGAACATATTATACAATTAATTATAAACATATAACAGAAAACATAATAATGGGAGGGTTCTAGGACAACTAACACTTAAATTATTATCCCCGGACAACTACCCCGCCACTAATTCTATCAATTAACTCTTAACACTAAACCCTAAACCTATTCGGGGGGTTAGTCGTCCTTGGGGGTATTTGTCCAGGGGGTTTACTTGTCCTGATACGACCATGGGGATAAATAATTAATGGGTCGGTGTAGAATATTGTCATATTATAATCCGATGTATCAAAATAAAGTAATACAATTGAAGTAATACAAATTATTCTGGCAAACTTACATTTACTCGTTTTAAAAAAAATCGTCATATGTGACGTTAGCATCACACATGTAACATATAACAAGAACATACATATGGTTAATGGGGGGGGGGGAAAATAAACAGATGTATCCGTGATATATACAGCGCGTATCAAAATAAAGTATGCAGAGGGTTTTATGCTAAAACATTTGTTTAGGAAACTTTCATGTAAAAGTAAATAAATACTCATCATACATATTATATGACGCTTGAATGATACATCTCTTGCATGACACATGATGTAATAAACATTTAACAGATTATCGCAATAAATGATTGAGCTCTCTTCTTCTTTCCAGTATGGTACAGTCCACCGCCGGTGTATTATCGTCATGTGTATGAAAGCAAAGTGAACTTCTAAAATCTTGGGGTGTAAATTTCATTGCAATTGATCTCTTATACAAACACGTTCAAAATATTTGTTTCGGCCTTGAACTTTGCAAAAAAATTGATTAAAACTCATAGGCTAAATGTAAACGCCCCTGTTGGCAGTTATGTAAACTTAAGTTTCTCTTACATATATCATCACTAGAACGATCGAAGTGTTAAATCACAAATATTGGTGATGCAGCATTTTCAATGAAATGTGTATCAGTAAAGTCTTTGTGCATCTAAACCTAGAAAAGGCCGGTTTAATTTTTGTCATCCGTCCACCGGG